>SJYC01098521.1:0-50221 GCA_006408675.1 Madoqua kirkii
CTACTATGACGACAGAGGATGAGATGGCTGGATGGCATCATAAACTCGATGGATGTGAGTCTGAGTGAACACTGGAGTTGGCGATGGACAGGGAGGCCTGGCGTGCTGCGATTCATGGGGTCGCAAAGAGTTGGACACGACTGAGCAACTGAACTGACTATGTTATTATAAGATAAAAACTGGCTATATGAAAATATACCAATTAGGTATAAATACTTGGGCTGAATACAGGGTACAGAATATGATTAACAATGTTTTTAAATAAATGTGTATGTATAAAGGCTATACATGAACCAAAGATGACTGTGTCACAAACCAAGAATTATGATTAATCTAGTTCTGTGCACCTGAAGCATAAAAAAGGGAAACTTATAAATCATATTTAACCATATGTTATCTTAATTCAGAAATACTCTTTACAACCCTACGAAGAACTTTTACATATATTCACTGAACATCTGCCAAAAGATTATCATCTTAGGCAAAAACTCTTGACTTTCCCACCATTCAGTGTTCCCATTTGACACTTCAGAAAATAACATAAAGCTGAAACTCTAATATTTGCTGAAAGAGTTGAATTATTAAGGCATGTTTCTTTCACAGAAATATACATACTTAGAAGCCAGCTTCTTGCACTGATAGTCTGCAAGTAAGTAAATATCTCCCTTTGTGGTGACACAGACAGTAGCCCCATCACTAGCAGCAACCAAAGACAGAGTGATGTCCTTATGATGAAGGGCAGAGACTTGACGAGGAGCAGTTACACACTTTTCCCCATTGGGATCTAGTAAATAACCTAAAAAATTACATAAACAAACAAATCACAAAATATCCATTTTAAGAACACTATTTATTTTTCAGATATTGTCATCCTGGATTTCTTACCCAGTTGTCCACCATTTAGTCCCATAGTGTAAACAGCTTCTCTAGTCCACAGCACGGTATGAAACCTGCCAGCTGCTACTCCAATGATTGTCCTTCCTTTCAGGTACTTTGCCTGCATCTATTCCAAAGACAAGTAAGGATTCAGTTTATTATGTATCTATAAACTAACAGAATTTTGCAAAAGATCCAGCAGACCAGGGTAGCAAATACAGGGCATACTTGCTGCCAGTAACCCCTTAAGCGCTAACGGCAGTCATTACCTGCCAGCTGCTACTCCAATGATTGTCCTTCCTTTCAGGTACTTTGCCTGCATCTATTCCAAAGACAAGTAAGGATTCAGTTTATTATGTATCTATAAACTAACAGAATTTTGCAAAAGATCCAGCAGACCAGGGTAGCAAATACAGGGCATACTTGCTGCCAGTAACCCCTTCAAGCGCTAACGGCAGTCATTACCAATAGATCTCAGCACTAATACTGGCCTCAACTCCTCTCAGAACATAAGACATTTTGATGCAGCCACCTTAAGTCAGCAGTTTTAACATATAAAAAACTTTATACAAACAAATCATTAAACTTTTGTTAACAAGCAATATAAACAACAGGCATTCTGCTTATTAGAAAACATGGTACTTTTACATTTGACATATCCTGAGTCTCTCAACAGTAACACTGCTGACAGTTTGAACCAGAAGACTGTTGTGGGGGACTGTGTCATAGAAGGTGCAGCAGCATCCTTGGCCTCTGTCCACCAGATGTCAATACCACTAACCCCCCCCCCACCCCCACCCGTAACAACTACAACTGTCTCTAGACACTGCCAAATGACTCTGGGGCACAAATCTGCCCTCACTTAAGAACACTGGATATGTCCGTAACAAGCCAGAGCTCCAAGATAGCCACACAAAGAGAATGAAAATGTGAGTAAAAGCTACCATTCCTAGACAAGTCTACAATATGATTAAATATCTACAAATTCCACAGTTGGTTGAGGAAAATGGCTTCTAAGAAGTACCACAGATCGGAAACTACCTCTAATTATCTTGGAGTAATTACTATTGATTCAACAGCCATCCAGAATGCAAAAGCATTGGATTTTAAAGCTTTATTAATTAAAAAAAAAATGTATATCCAATAATCATTTTAAATGATTTAAATGATTTAAATCCAGATAATTAAACCAGTGACGAATTTTAATACCAAAAATGCAAAATTTTATGAGTTGAAAACACATGTGTTATAGATGATTCTGCTGCTGCTGCTAAGTCGCTTCAGTCATGTCCGACTCTGTGAGACCCCATAGACGGCAGCCCACCAGGCTCCTCTGTCCCTGGGATTTTCCAGGCAAGAATACTGGAGTGGGTTGCCATTTCCTTCTCCAATGCATGCATGCATGCTAAGTCGTTTCAGTCGTGTCAGACTCTGTGCAACCCTGTGGACAGCAGCCCACCAGGCTCTTCTGTCCAGGGGATTCTCCAGGCAAGAGTACTGGAGTGGGTTGCCATTTCCTTCTCCAGTAGATGATTCTAGTAATATATTAATTTAAAGCACCAGTCCTGGCCTGTGTACTAGGTCCCTGAAGTTGAGGAAAGGCCACCCTCTGCTGGTAGCTGTATGACAGAAAAAGGGACAATAGAACACAGAACATGGCTTTCTGGCTTATGTTCCCTCAAATAAACTTGCCAGGTGAGATTTCTGTGCAGAGACAGACTGACCCTGAAGCCAATAAGCTTAAGCTTCTGGGGACCTCACTTGCATGGCCTCTTTTTACTTATAAAAAAATTTGTGTTTTTTTTAAGGAGGGCCTCAAAATTAAGCTTCAAATCCCAAATATCTGGATCCCCCTCTGCTTGTGACCACTTGTAAGGTGAATCAAAGGCAGTCTGCTGCCTAATATCCCAGTGCTTTCTTTCCTTCTCACTCCAAATTTTAATTTGTACTATGCTCAATTCCTCCTGTGAAAAATAAAATATATACCACTGAAGAAACGTACACCACTGACTACAGGGTAAAATAAGTTGCTCTTATCAACACCTTCTATCTTTTTGTCCATATAAGTTTTATGGCAATGGTCACATTATTGTTTAAAAAAGAGAAGTTTACCTGTCTGGGTACATTACAACTGGAAGGTGGAGGAATGAGTCCTAATTGATGAAAAATATTTAGACCAAATGTATAAACACATCCATCTTCAGTTAATACAACAGTGTGATCCTTAGCAGCTGCTACTTGAGAACAATTATGACCACTCAGTCCTTCCACAAGCCTAGGGACCTACAAAATAAAATTAACTTTAGTATATTACATTGACCATTTATATGAAATATACAAATAGAATCTGAGGATATTACATCCCAAATGACATGACTGCTATATGGCTGTATCATTCATAGGCAACTCTACAATTCAACAAGGAGGGGGATGAATTTAATAGGGCACAGACATTGCTTTAATACAAAATCCCAGTAAAACATTTTAATAAAACAATTGGATTCAATAAATGATTTTGAGCCCTTATCATATATCATACACCAAGTGCAAATTTGTTTGGTCTGAACAAAGGGCGCTCTTTAACCAAAGTATTCACTGGTGGAGTGAAGCAATAAATAAAAATACAGGAATCAACACAGCCCTTCAATGAATACCAAACAATATTATATTCTTTTAAATTCATCTGTTCTGGATTCAAATCTTAATCCAGCCATTTACCAGCTGCTGCTGCTACTGCTAAATCGCTTCAGTCATGTCCGACTCTGTGCAACCCTATTGGTGGCAGCCCACCAGGCTCCCCAATCCCTGGGGAGCAAGAACACTGGAGTGCAACCCCATTGGTGGCAGCCTACCAGGCTCCCCAATCCCTGGGGAGCAAGAACACTGGAGTGGGTTGCCATTTCCTTCTCCAATGCATGAAAGTGAAAAGTGAAAGTGAAGTTGCTCAGTCATGGCCCACTCTTAGCGACACCATGGACTGCAGCCTACCAAGCTCCTCCATCCATGGGATTTTCCAGGCAAGAGTACTGGAGTGGGGTGCCATTGCCTTTTCTGCATTTACCAGCTGTTTGATCTCAAAAAAAATCTCTTAACTTTTCTCATTTTCTTCATCTAAATGCAAAATAATAATAGTATTTTGGATGACAATAAGATCAATATAAGGAGTAAATGAGTTGGTAAGCGCAAAACAACCATCTCTGGCTCAGAGTAAACAACTGATAATGAGTACTATTATTACTACTGTCATTATGTATAAAATGAAGATAATAAGGCTATAACTTCACAAGGCTGTTTAAGGCCTGAATCAAGGCAACAATACTAAATGGAAAGCATAAACAATGTCTAGCACATAATATACCATTCAAATAATAGAAGCAATTATCACAGCTCACTCTCCTTTTTAAAGACCTCTTAATCGGTGAATATGCCAACAGTCCCCTCAAAAAAAAAAAGCTTAAAAATAAACTAGTAAGGTATTTTCCTGAATGTAATGATTATTAGGTTTTCCCAATTAGCTGACTCAATTTTGTGATTATATAATTTTTGTGAAAATACTGGCTCAATTTTTAGACCACAAATGCCTTAATGAGAAGTTAAAAATGAATAAATCCTGGACAACAACAGGAAAAATGTTTTACAATTAGTAAACTCCTTTTAAAATTTCAACTATGGAAATATTTTAAAGCTTATTTTTATATACTATATCTCCTGACTCAATACTTGCTATAAGAAAAAATTTTCTGATGCTTTAGAATTTTACATATTTAAATCTTTATTTAATATGCCAGGAAAGTAACTGATTTTTAAAGTCAATTATCAGTTGGTATACTATTTTCTCCTTTCAGTTAGTTAAAAAAAAAATTTAGTTAAGTGACTTCCAATCTATCAAATTTTACCAAAGTTATCATTTCAATTACCAAGCATGTCTGTTCATCTCCATGGCCTAATCGTCCTCCAGGACCATGACCACAGGTGTAAACTTGCCCTTTCTGAGACAGAAACACTGAGTGAAATTTACAAAGCACCACCTACAGGAAAACAAGAGAATATTATTAAATGTCTGTATAAAATATCCTTTATTTTATAAAAAGAAATAACAGAATATTACTAATTGTTTAAGCTAGATAATGGGTACATCAGAATTCATTATACTATTCTCTCTACTTCATACATGTTTAAAATTTTCTGAAATAAAAATTTAAAATAAAAAACTATATTCAAATTTGTAATACAAAGTTAAAATCTGTGAAGGAAATATTATTTTATGAAACTAGAAATAATACATTTTGTTCAATCCTATATTCAACATTAGAGGGCCTCTGTAATTTCCAACTTCGGCTTCCTTGGTGGCTCAGTGGCAAAGAATCTGCCTGCCAATGCAGGGTTCAATCCCTAGGTAACAAAGTGCCCCTGGAGAAGGAAATGGCAACCCACTCCAATATTCTTGTATGGCAAGTCCTATGGACAGAGAGGAACCTAGCAGGCTATGGTCCACAGGGTCTCAAAAGAGTCAGACACGGCTTAATAACTAACAACATCAAACAACCAATGCCAGAGTATAAGACCACGGCAATCAGTTCATCTGGTAGACAGAATCAGCTGTTTTCCAGTGAGTAATGGAGCTATCTACATAACCAGGCACTCAGTAAATAGTGCCTAACACTTGTTTCCTTTTTTCTTACTAATTTACACTACTTTCCTCTCAAATCTATCCATAGTGTTTGTGTTTCAACCCTTATTTTGTGGTTAAAACAAAAAAATCCTTTACATTCTTAATTTCTTCATAAAATGCTTAAGTGTCCTTGTCTTAACTGAAATATAGCTTTGACTTCATGTACACTGTTTCATCCTTAACCCTATCAAGTGGAATATGCTCAATTCTTCTATATTCTTCTATGTATCTTAGAATCAGAAGGTACAGTCAGCCAGCCCATTTCCTGATGCCTCCATGACTCCTTCATATTTGTGTAAAAATCTCTGCTCCTGAAAAATTTTACCTCACCAAATCTGACTGTATCTTGTACCAAGTCAGAAAAGGAAAACAGGAGCCTTTCTAAGTGCCTCAACTCTGATCAATCATTCGTGGCTGCTGACAGGTGAATTCTGAGGACTTGTCCCAATTCACTTTAAAACAGAGAGGCAGGGAAGAAGAGAGTGGGACTGAAGGAGGAGGGGAAAGGAAGTGTGTGCTGTGATTGAACCACAATATCTACCAAAAGCTTTCAAGGTGAGAAAGAACAGCCAGCCCTGCTCTACAGTTTCCCTCACGTTCTCTAGAGACTCTGATCCCAGGCTTAAGACTCTGGTCTGTCCCAAGTCCTTTCCGCATCCTCAATTCCTTCCCAGTCTTTGTATTAACAGATGACTGGCCAGAATCAGGATAGCTGATCTGAAGAACTGAGCATATTCCACTTGGTAGGGTTAAAGGATGAAACAGTATACACAAAGACACAGCTCACTTCACTTAAGACAAGGACACCAAGTACCGTGTGAAGAAATTAAGGATGTAAAGGATTTTTTTTTTTTAACCACAAAATAAGGGTTGAAATACAAACACTATGGATAGGTTTGAGAGGAAGGAAAGCGGTATTTGGCACTATTTACTGAGTGCCTGGTTATGTAGACAGCCCCATTACCCCTGATACCTCCATTGCTCCTTCACATTTGCATAAAAATCTCTGTTCCTGAAAAAATGTCCCCTCACCCAATCGACTGTATCTTGTACCAAGTCAGAAAAGGAAAACACGTGCCTTTCTAAGCTTTCAGGACACCACTCTACTCTCTACTTCTTTCGTTACTCTTTATTCTCATGTGGGCTCCTATTCTTGCCCTCTCAAATTTTAATATTCTCCTGGGTTTAACTCTATTACGTTGTTTAAATTGCTAATCATGACACATTAGTGACTTCTGATGTGAAAAACAGTGCTGCTGCTGCTGCTAAGTCACTTCAGTCATGTCCAACTCTGTGCGACCCCAGGGACAGCAACCCACAAGGCTCCCCCATCCCTGGGGCCCTAAATATGGTGGCTGTATAATTTATCATCCAATAATTAGGGGAATAAAAGGGGATGACAGTTATGATTACATCAGGGGGAAAAAACAAAGAAAAGGACTCAGCAGACATACTCTGAGTATAATTTTCGGATTTAGAAAATGAGATTTATAGCTTTAAAAATTATTAAGTAGAGGTTGTTTAGGAGTTGCAAAATTAACACTTCAGTTAAACTTGAAAACTTTGAAGACTATCCAGAGTGCAACTGAAATGAAGCTCAAGAGAAGAAACACTGAGGCTAGATATGTATTATGCACACAGAGACACACACATACAGAGCATTACAGAAAAAGATGAGTAGGTCAGTAGTACCAAAATCCACTGAAGAGGGAGATAACCAGAATTACGATATAAGGACAAAGGCAAAACCTTCACAATTATCAACTAAAATTTTACAGTTACTTATATTTAACAACTCAGGTTCACTTACCTAAAACTAATAACAAATTGAGTTTCAACAACAAATTCACTTGAGAAACAATTTGAAGAACTCTAAATGGAAAAAAAAGGTAGAAAACCCAACCTTTAAAAAACTGCTACCTGTACAACACCTTCTAACTTCTAATGCCCCTTATACAAATGTGAATGTGTTAGCCACTCAGTTGTGTCTGACTCTGTGACCCCGTGGACTGTAGCCCACCAGGCACCTCTGTCCATGGAATTCTCCAAGCAAGAATACTGCACAAACATCTCATAGTTTTAGGATACTTTACACAGTCTAATTATGATTAAGACTAACAAAATCTTAAAAGAATTAGTAAAATACCTGCTTGATATAAATCCCACTCCTGGAGAACAGATCCACCAACTCTGGATGATGTTTGCTATTCTGGCTTCCATGACCCAGGGTGAAATTTGTATTATCTCCCCAAGTGTAGACATCTGTAGGATCTAAAATGAAAATTAGTTTTTATATTCTATCACATTTTAAACAAGTATCAGTGTTGTTTAATTACACACTGAACTAATCAATTTACTTCAAATATGACTCTTTACCAAAACCAAACTACCGTATTTAGAAAGATACTATCAAAATTTTATTTTATATTATCCATCTATTAATTTAGTATAGTGAAAGTGAAGTGAAGTCGCTCAGTCGTGTCCGACTCTTTTCGACCCGTGGACTGTAACCCACCAGGCTCCTCTGTTTATGGGATTCTCCAGGCAAGAATACTGGAGTGGGTTGCCATTTCCTTCTCCAGGGGATCTTCCCGACTCAGGGATCGAACCCAGGTCTCCCGCATTGCAGGCAGACGCTTTAACCTCTGAGTCACCAGGGAAGCCCTTAATTTAGTATAACATTCTAGAAACAGAAATCAGAAGATCAGAAGATCCAAATACCACAGGCCTGTATCAACGAAGACAGTTTAACATGTTGAACCCTTGTTTCTTTAGCAGCTAAGATTTAACTGCCAAATGAGTAAAATATCACCTGACATATTCACTTAGCTCTCAGGAAAATACTACATATAACTATTTAAATGTAGAATGTCATTAAAATGGTTCGTATATACAGGTTCTAAATGAAGCACATGGTATTAGTTTCTATTATTACATAAAGATTATTTTCAAATAGTTTGCTCTTGATAGATGCAAAATCACACTAGGTATTAGGGCAACAAAAATGAAAATGGGATAAAAATCACAGCTAATTATGATATAAATCTTCATTTTTATTTTGGAATGCTTATCAAGTTCTTGAATGGAATAATAACTATAACTTGCAATATAGTGTCCAAGACAGAAATAAAATGAAGAACATGTCCTTACCTAGATTGCTCATTAGTTAAAATGCAAATTAACTAGTGTCCCCATTTACATCTCTTCTTCTTTTTGATCAATTTACATTCACAAAGCTCACAGGGCACAAAAATTGAAAAGATAAGTGCCACTAGAAGAATGAACATGTGGACAGAAGAACCACTTCCTTTCCCTTTGACCTTAAATGCTGTCCTTTCTCAATGCACATCAATCACTTTACAGTAGCTACAATTCCAGCTGCCTTTATTCGTTGTTCAGTCACAACCATGACCAACTTCTTTGTGACCCCATGGACTGCAGCACAACAGGCTTCCCTGTCCTTTATCTCCCGGAGCTTGCTCAAAGTCATGTCCATTGAATCAGTGATGCTATCTAACCATCTCATCCTGTTGTCCCCTTCTCCTTATGCCTTCAATCTTTGCCAGCAGCAAAGTCTTTTCTAATGAGTCAGTCCAAAGTTCTGGAACTTCAGTTTCAGTATCAGTCCTTCCAGTGAATGTTCAGGATTGATTTCCTTTAGGATGGACAGGTTTATCTCCTAGCAGTCCAAGGGACTCTTAAGGGTCTTCTCCAACATCACAGTTCAAAAGCATCAATTCTTCGGCACTCAGCTTTCTTTACAGTCCAACTCTCACATCCAAACATGACTACTGGAAAAACCATAGCACTGACTAGACTGCCCTTTGCTGACAAAGTAATGTCTCTGCTTTTTAATACACTGTCTAGGTGGGTCATAGTTTTTCTTCCAAGGAGCAAGCGTCTTCTCATTTCATGGCTGCAGTCACCATCTGCAGTGATTTTGGACCCCAAGAAAATAAAAGTCTGTCACTGTTTCCATTATTTCCCCATTTTTTTGCCATGAAGTGATGGGACCAGATGTCATGATCTTAGCTTTATGAATATTGAGTTTTAAGCCAACTTTTGCACTCTCCTCTTTCACTTTCATCTGGAGGCTCTTTAGTTCTTCTTCACTTTCTGCCCTAAGGGTGGTGTCATCTGCGTATCTGAGGTTATTGATATTTCTCTCTGCAATCTTGATTCCAACTTGTGCTTCATCCAGCCTGGTATTTCACATGATGTACTCTGCACAGAAGTTAAATAAGCAAGGTGACACTACACAGCCTTGATATACTCCTTTCCCAATTTAGAACCAGTGCATTGTTCCATGTACAGCTCTTACTGTTGCTTCTTGACCTGCATACAGATTTCTCAGGAGGAAGGTAACATGGTCTAGTATTCCAGTCTCTTTCAGAATTTTCCAATTTGTTGTCATTCACATAGCTAAAAGCTTTAGCATAGTCAATGAAACAGAAGTAGATGTTCTTCTGGAATTGTCTTGCCTTTTCTATGATCCAGTGGATGTTGGCAATTTGATCTCTGTTTCCTCTGCCTTTTCTAAATTCAGCTTGAACATCTAGAAGTTCACATACTGTTGAAGTCAAGCTTGGAGAATTTTGAGCATGACTTTACTAGCATGTTAGATGAGTGCAACTGTGTGGTAGTCTGCACATTCTTTGGCATTGCCTTTCTTTGGGACTGCAATGCAAACTGACCTGTGGCCACTGCTGAGTTTTCCAAATTTGCTTGAGTGCAGCAGTTTAACAGCATCACCTTTTAAAATTTGAAGCAGCTCAGCTGGAATTCCATCACCTCCACTAGGCTTTGTTTGTAGTGATGCTTCCTAAGGCCCATTTGACTCTGCATTCCAAGATGTCTAGCTCTAGGTGAGTGATCATACCATCATAATTATCTGGGTCATGAAGATCTTTCTGTATAGTTCATTTGTGTATTCTTGCCACCTCTCCTTAATATCTTCTGCTTCTGTTAAAGCCATACCATCTCTGTCCTTTATTGTGCCCATCTTTGCATGAAATGTTCCTTTGGTATCTCTAATTTTCTTGAAGAGATTTCTAGTCTTTCCCATTCTATTGTTTTCCTCTATTTCTTTGCATGATCACTGAAGAAGGCTTTCCTATCTCTCCTTGCTATCCTTTGTAACTCTGCATTCAGATAGGTATATTTTTCCTTTTCTCCTTTGACTTTTGCTTCTCTTATTTTCTCAGCTATTTGTAAAGCCTCCTCAGACAACCATTTTGTCTTTTTTTGCATTTCTTTTTCTTGGGGATGGTTTTGATCACTGCCTCTTGCACAATGTTACAAACAATGTGACAAACCTCCGTCCACAGTTTTTCAGGCACTCTGTCTGTCAGATCTAATTCCTTGAATCTATTTGTTATTTCCACTGTGTAATTATAAGGGGTTTGACTTAGGTGATACCTGAATGACCTAGTGGTTTTCCCTACTTTCTTCAAGGCTGTGTTTTTACTCTTATACACATAAATGTAGATTGAAATTAAAAAGTATAAAATAAACCTAAGTGTTCTGAAAGAAAATCAAAGTTATCAACCTATATATATTAGAGTAAAAAGTCTTTGCAGATATCCACACAAAATCTTCTCAGGTATTTTTATAACAATAAAATTTCTTTAAAATTTTCTAAACTTTACTTTAATGGAATATATTTATGGAATTTTCTTACCAGTATTTTTGAATACTACATGAGTTGGTCTATCCTTCATTACAAGATCCAAAGCTGACAAGCCTTCTTTATCTTGAATATACAGATTAACACCATGCTAAAAAAGGAAAAAAATGTGTGTATAGATACAGACATACATGCATATATTTTTAATTACTTATCTATAATCAGTAACATTTATATTTATCAAGTCAGAGATCAAACTATAAAGAACATTAAAAATAAACACCTAATAACAATTATCTCCTATCCTCATAAACATTTTCTCACACAGAAGAAAACTAAGAGAAGTCAAATATCCAATTCTTAGTAGAATAAAGAAGAATCATAAAATGTAAAGAAGCAACATTTAAAACCAAAATGAAACAAAAACCTAAATGAACTAGATATGAAAGTTTTCCATGGTCACGAAGGTCAGTTACCTAGAGGGCCCTAACTCTGAGAGTATGTGTGTATGTACATACGCAATTTTTTTTTTTTTTTTGTATTTAAAAAACCAAATTCCACATCCCAGATAAGGGGTGTAAAGATTTCAACACAACGGCAAACAATAGTTTTTAATTTTTGTGTGTTTTTCAGATTTACTGTATATAATGTGATCACCTATGTTCCATCTTTTTGACTTAAATTCTGTTATATCTACTATTGATATGAAGACAATCATATTTTTTATTTCTATTTGTGTGATTTATATCTTTCCACTTAAAATTTTCTACATGCAATTTCAGAGCATTGTCTCATCACTTACAGTTAGACTGTGTCTTCAAAGTCACTGCTGAGGGCACAGGTTCAATCCCTGGCTGGGGAACTAAGATTCCATAAGATGAGTGGTGTAGCCATAAATAAATGTGAGAGTGTGCATTTGTGCGTTTTAAGGATGAATTTTAATCTGTAGTTTTATCTCTCCAGAATTTAAACATGAAATAGAACATTTTCCATCCCATTTATTTAAGGCAGTTAGTACACCCGATCCTCAGTACATACTTACTATCTTTTAAAATACAATCGGAGGAGAAAGTGCAATGTTCAATTCATATTAATTTTACATTACAGCTTTTTAAATATAAAATGTACTTCTTTAAAAAAATAACAGTATTTGCTGACAGTTTAAGAAGGCATTCAACAATTATTTTTTAATCTCAGTTTCTTTCTGTTAAGACTGACTTCTGGTTGTGCTAGGGCTTCGTTGCTGTGCTCCGGCCTTCTCTAGCTGCAGGGAGCAGGGGCTGCTCCGTCGTAGTGCACGTGCTCCTCACTGAGGCGGCTTCTCCTGTTGCCCAGCAGGGACCCTAGGTGCACGGCCTTCAGCAGCTGCGGCTCGCAGGCTCAGCAGTAGTGGTGCATGGCGTGGTGGCACGTGGGATAGTCTCAGAGCAGGGATCATAATCATGACCTCTGCACTGGTGGGTGGATTCTTAACCACTTAACACAGGGAAGCCCTCAACAACTATATTTTAACTGACATGAGTGATCACTGCCTATCCACACACACTGGAGTTATAGGTTGAGATGGAACCATTAATTTTTAAACTTTAACCATATATGTCAGAACACTGTTTTGGGTTACTTAAGAAAGGGACTCTCCTCTTATCTTGTAACAATCAATTTTAATAAACTAAAATTAATTCTCTACTACAGAGCCACCAGGGAAACTCAGTCCATGGCATTGCAAAAGAGAGGGACACGATTTAGCAACTAAACAGCAATAGCAGTTCTAACTTCATTGTGTTCTAGACAGTAACAACATCTGATTTCACAAGGATTGTCAATGAACAAAAACTACTCAAGGTAGTGAGCTGACAAATAAAACAAAACTCAGAAGTGATCTTTTAATAAGATCTTAATAAATTAAAAAATGTATGTTGCCTATTTTCTAAGTTAGATATAATAAGTCCACCTAGAAAGACCTGATTTTAACCTTTATAAGCATAAAAAGGGCTGATTCCAGGGCAGTGTTCCAAGTTACAAATTTGACAAATAGGATTCCAGAAACTTAGATCCCTGCAGGTTTTACTTTACCAGTTTTATAAATTCATCCTAAACTTTACTGGAGCCTATTTGCATCTTCTTAAGTAGCCCCAAATGCATAAAGGACTAGGAACTTTCTTTTGCCTTTGGAGTTCCCTATATATGGTGGTCTCTGATACTCACTTTAAACTCTAAAGGTAGAGGACCAGTGTGCAGTCTATCTCATTTATTTAAAGATCAACTCTTTACATATCCCCCAAAGAGAAGATAAATTCACCAGCTTACTGAATAGCATCTAAGCATAACAACAACAACAAAAATAAGCAAAAAAGGATTCTTTTTTTTTTTCATTACAATATCTCTAGCACTGAGATCACTGCCTAATACACATCAGGCACTAAAGAAAAATTTCTGTTCCAAATACTTTACAAATAGGTTATCATTTAGTCCACACACTTATGATTCAGCTAGTTCTTCCATAAGAGTTTTCTGCTGAGGGTTTTTCATCTTTGGCAACTGGGAACTGACAGCATGGGTGTGTATTTATTGCACAATTTTAGCACTTAATTTTAAAATTTCATACTATAAAGCTTTTCAAATGTAATTCATTTAAAATGTGTTTTCCTGTATAGGCTCTTCCCGCTCATCCACAACACCTTAACTGCTAGATTGTCAGCAGAAGCAAAACTGACAACAAACACCTCTATCATTGCTGCCCTTCCAATCAACGATTTAAAAGGGGAAGGAAAGAAGTCTGGACTAAACAAATGCAGATGGATTACAGCAACATGGGAGTACTCACTGGAAGAAAGACATTTCTATGGGATATTTCATCAGTGGAAAGCACCCATGTTGGATGTCTATCACTGATCAGAAGGGCGCTTAATGAAAATCAGTCAAGACGAGAGCAAGGGCCCAAGGCACAATGTCCTGGCCTCTCCTGGCCAAGGCAGCAAGAATGACTGAGGATTTCTAAAGGTAAATGCAAGCCAAAGAGAAGGAAGGTCCAAAATTCATACCAGAACCTATTTCAAACTGAAGACTCAAATCCTCACACCCGAACAGCAAACCCTAGGACAGCAGAAATCCAAAGAACGTTCTCAGGCTTGAAAGGGTCAGCAGTCACCCAGTTTCCAGCAGAAACTACAGGGAGAGGGCAAAGCAGAGCTGACGGATGCTGTAGTGCTTACTAACCTAACTCTTCCTATAAAAGAGGGTATAACAAGGAAATTAATCTGATACCCAAAGGTTTTAGATGTAATAGGAATTAACAGTACTATTAATACTTTAGAAAAGTTTTTCTTCACTGAAACTCCCTGGGGGAAAAAAATGAGGACGGTACTATCATTATCCTTTCTCTTATAGTTGAAACTGAGGTTCAAGATTCAGTAACTCATCAAAGATGACTTCGTAAGTGGTAGATCTAGAGAGTTTAGCTCCAAAAAGAATATTTTGCTATTAATATATACTGAAAATCATTTTGATCAGTAAATGTTACTAACTAAAGACCATGACCAAGATAATAACAAGGGTGTGATCACTCATCTAGAGCCAGAAATCCTGGAATGTGAAGTCAACTGGGCCTTAGAAAGCATCACTACGAACAAAGCTAGTGGAGGTGATGGAATTCTAGTTGAGCTATTTCAAATCTTGAAAGATGATGCTGTAAAAGTGCTGCACTCAATATGCCAGCAAATTTGGAAAACTCAGCAGTGGCCCACAGGACTGGAAAAGATCAGTTTTCATTCCAATACCAAAGAAAGGCAATGCCAAAGAATGCTCAAACTACCGCACAATTGCACTCATCTCACACACTAGTAAAGTAATGCTCAAAATTATCCAAGCCAGGCTTCAGCAATATATTAACTGTGAATTTCCAGATGTTCAAGCTGGTTTTAGAAAAGGCAGAGGAATCAGATATCAAACTGCCAACATCTGCTGGATCATGGAAAAAGCAAGAGAGTTCCAGAAAAACATCTCCTTCTGCTTTATTGACTATGCCAAAGCCTTTGACTGTGTGGATCACAAGAAATTGTGGAAAATTCTGAAAGAGATGGAATACCGACCACCTGACCTGCTTCTTGAGAAACCTATATGCAGGTCAGGAAGCAACAGTTAGAACTGGACATGGAACAACAGACTGGTTCCATATAGGAAAAGGCTGTATATTGTTACCCTGCTTATTTAACTTATATGCAGTGTACATCAAGAGAAACGCTGGGCTGAAAGAAGCACAAGCTGGGATAAAGATTGCTGGGAGAAATATCAATAACCTCAGATATGCAGATGATACCACCCTTATGGCAGAAAATGAAGAGGAACTAAAAAGGCTCTTGAAAGTAAAAGAGGAGAGTGAAAAAGTTGGCTTAAAGCTCAACATTCAGAAAACTAAGATCAATGCATCTGGTCCCATCACTTCATGGGAAATAGATGGGGAAACAGTGGAAACAGTGTCAGACTTTATTTTGGGGGGCTCCAAAATCACTGCAGATGGTGACTGCAGCCATGAAATTAAAAGACGCTTACTCCTTGGGAGAAAAGTTATGACCAACCTAGATAGCATATTGAAAAGTAGAGACATTACTTTGCCAACAAAGGTCTGTCTAGTCAAGGCTATGGTTTTTCCAGTGGTCATGTATGGATACAAGAGTTGGACTATGAAGAAAGCTGAGCACTGAAGAATAGATGCTTTTGAACTGTGGTGTTGGAGATCCAACCAGTCCATTTTGAAGGAGATCAGCCCTGGGATTTCTTTGGAAGGAATGATGCTAAAGCCGTAACTCCAGTACTTTGGCCACCTCATGCGAAGAATTGGCTCACTGGAAAAGACTCTGATGCTGGGAGGGATTGGGGGCAGGAGGAGAAGGGGACGACAGAGGAGGAGATGGCTGGATGGCATCACTGACTCGATGGATGCAAGTCTGAGTGAACTCCAGGAGTTGGTGATGGACAGGGAGGCCTGGCGTGCTGTGATTCATGGGGTCGCAAAGAGTTGGACACAACTGAGCGACTGAATGGAACTGAAAGACCACTATGCAAACAATTGTTTTGAAGTAAAAAACAGAATATAAGCTCCTTAACGTCTTACAATGTGACCACAAGTTCCTTGAGGACAGGAACTTTGTTCTGCTTTGTTCTTCTCTGGTCCTCCACAAACATGACTGAATGCCTGTACAAAAACAAACTGTGCAATTTAAAACTCATGATTTCTGACAGTTTTTAACTTGAATTTATCAATGAAATGATACCGGGGTATATCTCAAAGACATTATTTGTCTAGCCAGTACAACAAGCCTAGATTTAATCTACTTCATGGGAAATTTAAAATAAACTGATTCTGGGAAATCTCACGAACAGAGAAGCCTGGTGGGCTATAGTCCAAGGAATTGCAGAGAGTCGGACACTACTGAGCAACTAACACTTTTTGGGCTTCCCAGGTGGTCCTAGTGGTAAAGAACCTACCTGGCAATGCAGGAGATGCCAGAGACATGGGTTCAGTCCCTGGGTTGGGAAGATTTCCTGGAGGAGGAAATAGCAACCCGCTCCAGTATTCTTGCCTAAAGAATCCCATGGACAAAGAAGCCTGGTATGGCTATAGCCCACAGGGTTGCAAACAGTCGAACATGACTGAAGCACCCTAGCACGCATGCAAAACTGATTCTGATTATTAATTTTTTAAACAACTATAAAAACGTTGCCTTTTCATACTGTTTATGGACAGCAAGGAGGTCAAACCAGTCAATCCTAAAGGAAACCAACCCTGACTATCCAATGGAAGGCCTGATGCTGAAGCCCCAATACTTTGGCCACCTGATGTGAAGAGCCAACTCACTGGAAAAGACCCTGAGGCTGGGAAAGACTGAGGGCAGGAGGAGAAGGCTGCAGGGAACAAGATGGTTAGACAGCATCACTGACTCAATGGACATGAATTTGAGAAAACTCCGAAAGATACTGAAGGACAGAGAAGCCTGGTGTGCTGCAGTCCACGGGATCACAAAGAGTTGGACATGACTCAGTGACTGAGCGAAAACAACAATAAAAACTTAATCCCTAGACAAAAAGAAATGAATACACTACTCAAATCAGAGTCCTTATATGATTTCAATAACTTTTAAAGTAGCTAATAATAGTTATAGAAGAAAAGGAAACCATATTTCTTAAAAATATTGGAAGATATATAGTACTGTGTGACAAAATGTCTGGGATTTACTTTAAAATAACACTGGGTGGAGAAAGTCAGTGGAGACATATTAAATACGTAACACAAAATTGGCCAATGGTTTACACTAAAAATGGTTACAATAGTAAAAGATATCAAGTTCTTATCAATTGATAAGAATGCCAGTCTCTTCGGTGAGATTAAGAAAAAACATGCCAGACCAAAAAGTTTAAAAAAAACAGATGACACTTACCTTCAGTAGAGACCAAACACAATCAATATGTCCATAAAAAATGCTTCTATGCAAAGCTGTCCTCCTGACTCCTTGTCTTTCACCAAGGGATCCACTCCTTTCTCAATAAGCCAATCTAACACGCCTTTTTTTCCACAGGAGGCAACTAGGTGGAGGGCATTCCGGCCAAAGGCATCCTTGATGGTTGCAGCATTGTAACAATGACTGGAGAGAAAGGCTTTAATCTGGTTTTCACTCCCCTTCGTTACCACAGAAAGAACATCCAAAGCGTGCGCCAGGGAGCGACACTTCGATGTGCAGTCAGGGATGGAAGAATTCATCCTAATTGTTTTTATGCAGCTTCCTTCTTCAGAATAGTCAGATAATTTAAAAAAATGAAAAAGCCAGGCCACAAAGCTGCTATTCAGAAAGACTGATAGAGAATAAATGGCCTGCTTAGGGTTATCATTTAAATCCTCCTGACAACAGTATAAAACTATATAGATTTGTACAATGTATTTTGGCATTTAAATCAAAAAATTATAAATAACTCTATAAAGTTTATATCAAATACAAGTTCTTTCTTTAAAAAAGAAAACTTTCCACAGTTTATAAATTATTCCTGGAGTCAAGCACCAAGGGGGAGTGAGGAGGGGAACTCCCCCTCCACACTGTCTGATCCTTTTAAATATCCATAATTGCAAGGGTGACCTGTAAGAGAAGGAGAAACAAAGTAAAAAATACAGAATCTCTCTTACTCTTCTTGAGTATTTTACAATACAATTATCCCCCTATTTAAGTGCCTCTGATTTCTACTTTGAAAAGCAAGCAATGATAGACTCTGACTTCCGTTGCTCCTCCTCCCCTGTGGTACTCTACATATGGAATTTGTGTCAAAGCTAAGAGCTTCACCGACAAAAGCTCAGCCTCCTCTCCCAGTTTTGATGAGGGAGGTGAGTTCTGCTTGACTATAAGCCTGTCTGAAAGGTGGCTCCATCCACCTCCACCGAGAAAGTTGAGGAGGAAAGGGAAGTGGATCCACCTGGCAGCCACTGGACTGCTTGTTTGCCTGGATTCTACAACGTCACCATACAGATGACTGGAAGCTCTCTCACATCCGAGGTATGTCTAAGATCTTTGACTTCACTCAAACTTTACCTCTGGATCCAGGCATTATGGGTAGGTATGTATATGGGGAGTGATGAAGTTAATTCATTTGATCAGGCCCTGCGTGTATCACAAACCCAAGCCTACGTCAGTCCACAGTCACAGATACCCCTGTCCAGGAAACCTACCACTAATCAATTCTCCAACTCTGCTTTGGTGCACTCACCTCCCAGTACAAAATAGGACCTGCATGCCTTAGTAGGAAATCCCCAACCTCCTAGTCAAGCACACCCTGCTTCAGAGTTGCCTCTTTCAACATTCTGCAAAATTCTCTCTCTTGCCCAAAATCCCCTGGAAGCCTGCCTCACTGCTAGTGAGAACTGAACTCCCCGCAATCCGTCGACTGTTTTCCCTTGAATAAAGAACGGCAAAGTTGTTACCAATATTTTTAAATTTTGTCATCTGACAGGAGAGAGAGAGTGTGTGAGTGAGAGAGATGAGGGAAGGGAAGAAAGGACAGAAAGGAAGAGAGAGGTATTACTTTGTGCTATTCCTGCGTTTTAGGAGATTTCAAGCCCTGAAACTGCAGTCACCTGTCCCTACTTCATATGTAATTTCAAAGAAATGAATTTTAAGGTCATCTTGATATTGTTTTTTAGGTGGCCACAGTTTTGCATTATCTGATCTGTTATGGTTGCCAAAAAAAATTACCAGGTTCTAAAAAAAAAACAACTTTTCACTAGAAGAAATTTTCACATACTGAGACATGGAGAGGTCATTCTTGCTTATACATGATTTGGCTTTAAATTTATGCTAACCAAAAAAACAGTCTGTCTTATGGCCTGTCAAACACACTGTACATCTGCTTTTACCATAAAGAAGAGTGTGGCTCGCCATCCAGTAACACAAAGCTTGAGTCGCAACCCACTGCAGTAACCCACTAACAGTTTGTCCTTAGGGAAATTTGGGATGGGAAAAACAGGATGAAGCATTCTACACTGGGAATCTACAGGCTCCACGTAGGTAAAATGACCAGATTCTCACACCTCCCCACAGAGAGAAAAACACTACAATCATTTACTTGAGATATCTGTCACTTGTGATTAGCAGTACTTTTACCAACATGTACGTTTGACTGTGTGTATTTCCCAGCAAAAAAAAAAATCATGTTTATACTGACTCCTCCCAAGTTACTGAGATGTTGTTTCCTGGGCTACAGTCTGCAGTTGAGTTGGAATAAAACCCTCATTTATTCTTACTATGGGTCATTGGTTATTTGCATCAACATCACCTTCACATCCATAGTATTCTATATCTGTATCAGTCATCCTCTCAGCGTTTCTCCAGTCTCATGTTTAAGGTTAACTTCTGTGTGTTACTCTGGAATCTGCCTCTTTTCTTCCAGAACCTTCATTACTTCTCTTCTGTATTTCTACACTCTAACCAGTTAATACTTCCACAAGCTATCAACACACTTAAATCTACTTTCTTTATAGGAATCCTCCTTGAAAACTTTACCCCTTAAAACTGAATGATCAGGCTTCCTCGGTGGTCGAGTGGTTAAGAACCTGCCTGACAACGCAGAGGACATGGGTTTAACTCCCACTCCAGGAAGATCCCACAAGCCTCAAAGCAACTAAGCCAGTGCGCCACAACTCCTAGGCCTGCACTCTGAAGCCCTCCAGCAGACAGTTGAGTCCAGGAGCCACAACTGCTGAAGCCCACATGCCCTAAAGAGCAGTCCCTGCCTGCTCCAACTAGAGAAAGCCCTCGGGCACCAGTGAAGACCCACAGCAGCCAATTAAAAAAATTTTTAAATAATCATTTATCACCAGCACCTCCATCACCACAATAACCAACACTCTAATCATTTAGTATTTACTAAGTGCCAGGTGCTGTGCTAACATTGTTTTCTCTGGCTGGAAGGTTCTTCACCACAGAGGGAGATGTTAATCAAACATCAGGTATTGGAACTTTCCTGGTGGTCTAGTGGCTAAGACTCCACGCTCTCAATTCAGGGGGCCAAGGTTCAACCTCTGGTCGAGAGACTTGATCTTGTAACTAAAGACCCTGCATGCCACAACAAAAAAGATCCTCCGTGCCCTAACTACAACCCAGTGCTGGTTCTAAATAAAAAAGGTATTTTTAAAAATATGCCAAACAACAAGTATCAAAACAATTGGATAGCTGTCTAGGGGGAAAAAAATCTATAAACACTTATTTCATACCTTACAGCAATACAAATTCCAGATGGGTCAAACATAAGATATAACACCATAAAAATACTAGATGAAAACAAAGAGACGCTTTTTTATAATCTCAAAGTACAAAAAGTCTCTCTTAATGTGACTTAAAATCCAAAAGTTATAAAACTCCAATAAATTCCATCAGTTTAAAACATACATAAAAAACTTTAAAGACAAAAAAGGAGAAAATTTCTCCTTTAATATATCATCTATACAAAATAGTAAGGGACCAACAGAATAAAAGTCAAAGAATACGACCAACTTTCTCACACAAAAAGGGGGCTGGGGTGGATTTAAATGGATTTTTAAAAAGAAACTCATCTCATTCAAAATAAAAGAAATGAAAATTAAAACTACAATGAGACACTAATTTTATCAGAAAGACAAAGATCAAAAAGGTTGATATCACTATGTATAGCCAAGGGTATGGAGAAATAGTACTTGGTGAGTATACACCAGTACAGTTATTACAGACAGCAATTCAGTAATATTTGCCAAAATGTAAAATGCACATTCCTTCTGAGTCAAGCAATTTACTCCTAAGAGTTTATCCTGTAAAAATATATCTATGTGTGAAACAGCATAAGTACAAGAACAGTCACTGCATCGATGCACGCAAAAAATCTTCATAGTTAAGATAGTTATGGTATGTCCATGCAAAAAATTGTTCATGTATCAAAAGAAAAGGCAGCTACATATTTTCTAATATGAAATAGCCTGCAAGATAAATTGTAAAATGTATCTAAGACTAGATGCATGTGTGATGCACTTATGAGAAAATGTATATGTAAGCACATGTTTATGCTTAAATACACATGAAAGATGTTTAGAAGAACATACAAGAAAATGGTTAATAGTGGTTGCTTCAGGGAAGAGCACATGGCTGGAGACAGAAATGCAAGGCAGACTTACTTTTTACTACAAACCTCTTTTGAATGCTTTAACAAGTGCATGTACACATTTTAAAATAAACATACATCTTAAAAACACACATAAATGCTAACATGTTGATTAGAGAGGCCACAGGCAAGTCAAGAAAACTCAACCATCATACATGAGCCTCTAGTCTTTTTCGAATATGCTAATGTTTCTTGCTTTGCCCTTTCAAATCTGGAGAAACAAAATATTATTTGTCAACCACTTGATGGAGAAGAATCCCAGGGATGGGAGAGCCTGGTGGGCTGCCATCTATGAGGTCACACAGAGTCGACACAACTGAAGCGACTTAGCAGCAGCAGCAGCAGCAGCAGCAGCAGCCACTAGATACACTACTTATCTTCAGTTTCTTCACTATTACAAAACTAAACACCAGTATACTAGAAATTTTATATCTAGAGTGGACTACTTCACATTAAGCATTTCTCCATCACCTTTTATTTATCATCTCCTAATTATCTTCTCCTTTCAGTATTTTTGTCTTCTGGATTTTAAATGAGTAGTCAATTCATCTGTAATGCCTAGATTTTAAAGCTTTTATAGGAGAAATTCTACATAAATTACCTTTTCCAAGGTATCAAATTAAGTTCCCAAAATACTTTTTTCATTTTAATTTATTTTAAATATGTACTCAGCCCTTCATATCTGCAAGTTTCACATCTGTTAATCGAACTAAACTTGGATTGAAAGTACTTAAATATTCCACAAAGTTCCAAAAATAAAAGCTTAATTCTGCCTCATGCTGACCAACTATATTTACATAGCATTTTCAACTACAGTTGACCCTTGAACAACACAATGACCCTCTCATAGTCAGCTTTCCCTATGCTGCTGCTGCTAAGTCGCTTCAGTCATGTCCAACTCTGTGCAACCCCATAGATGGCAGCTCACCAGGCTCCGGCGTCCCTGGGATTCTCCAGGCAAGAACACTGGAGTGGGTTGCCATTTCCTTCTCCAATGCGTGAAAGTGAAAAGTGAAAGTGAAGTCGCTCAGTCATGCCCGACTCTTAGCAACCCCATGGACTACAGCCTACCAGGCTCCTCCACCCACGGGATTTTCCAGGCAAGAGTACTGGAGTGAGGTGCCACCCTATGCTAGGTTCCTCCTATTCACAGTTTCATATCTGCAATTTCAACCAAAGGCAGATCTTGGTAGTACTGCAGTATCCATTTATTAACAAAAATCCAAGTATAAGTCGACCTATGCACTTCAAATCCATGTTGTTCAAGATTTAACCATATTTACATAGCATTGGCATTGTATTTAGATATTGGAAGTAATCTAAAGACAATTCAAAGTATACTTATATGCAAATATTAAGTCATTTTACATATAGAACCTAAGCATCTGTGGATTCTCGTATACCACTGGGGTCCCATAACCAATACCTGACTGATACCAAGAGACTTCTGTATTTATATGAAGGACAGAGGAAAAACAGTTACATGACTGTTTAGAGGGACATAAGTGAGTTTACATGTATGTACAGGAAAAACTTCTGTGCAGCAGACATAAACATTCTAAATCCATGTTTTTCCACTCCCATTTCAAATCACACCAAGTCAGAAATTCTAAACCTAACTGGTCGCTAGCTATTATGATTTCCCCATTTGGAAATGACAGCACAGAGCTAGAGAGCTCCTAGTTCTTTCTAGCTCCAGTTCTGTCCCACTAGACTACATGTAAACAAGCTAAACAGTGTTCAGCAGTTAGCACACATAAAGACAAAGTACCAAAGCCTCAAGTAGTTTAAAATGTTAAACTGGAAAACATGGTAGGTGGCAAAATAGTCACAAGTACTTAATTCCTTGAGGCTCTAAAATTTTGTGTTTTCAGTGTCTTCCTAATACCTGAAAAGAACCACTTACATCAATCACTCAAACCCTACATGCAATAATTAAGGTACAAGAGAAAAGAATTCCTAATTTGTTATGACACATAATTCAAACACTTAATGGGAAAAAAGAATATTAAATCTAAATAAAAGTGACACTATACAATATGTAACAAGAGAGGCACACACAGAGTACTATGAACATAAATACGGAAGTGACTAAGAGCTAGTACTTCTCTGAATCCTACATATTTGAATTCAAATATAGCAATGTCAGCTGTTACCAATTATGTAACTACAAAGTACAATAATCTCTCCAAGCCTTCATTTCTTCACCTGAAAACAGAGACAATGCCACCCACCTCACAGAGTTAGTATAATGATAAATGAAGCTGCTCAGCATGGTATCTGCCAAATGTATACTCCACAAATAGTAGTTTTTATTTCTACCATTTCTTCAGTAACAAAAAGACAACTTTTATCCCAGAGCTCATGTTTGGTCTTGCAGTATCTCTGTCACTGGTTTCCGAGCACTCTCCTCCAAGGAAACCATACATACCAAGGTTACCAATGACATCCAAATTGCCAAATATTTCTTGGGGATAATGTTACCTGACTTCTCTGCTGTTGAATTGTTACCACCACATTCACATCTCCAAGGAATACTGAAAGGACAGGGAACCACTGAAGCATTTACACACAGGCTCTCTCACCTACCACTTCTTCCAAAGGCATTTTCCCTTCCCCGGACATTCAAATGCTGGGCTTTTCTCAGTGTCCCACTGAGTCTTCCTTTCTTGATTCATACTGTCCTTGGATAGCTTCAATCTCTTCATGTCACTTTAACCTATGTGCTCATAATCCTCAAACCTGTCCCCTGCCCTCATGTTTCCCCTAAATTCCTGGCCCAATGCCTAGTGTTAACCCAAGTCTCCCGCACTGCAGGCAGATGCTTTAACCTCTGAGCCACCAGGAAAGTCCAAGCTATTTCTACAACACTATGCTGCCTCCTCAGTGCATCTACAGGTCACAAGGTACTGCAAAAACAAAAATACATAGAGCTTGAGGGCTTCCCTGGTGGCTCAGATGGTAAAGAATCTGCCCACAATGCAGGAGACCTGGGTTCAATCCCTAGGTTGGGAAGATCCTCTGGAGAAGGGAATGGCTACACACTCCAGTATTCTTGCCTAAGAAACCCCATGGACAGAGGAGCCTAGGGAGGGCTACAGTCGTGGGATTGCAGAGTTAGACACAACTAAGCGACTGACAGTTCCCACTGTTACTCTAGATAATTCGAAAAATTCTGTTCTCAATATTCATTGATAATACTTGAGTGAAAATACAGCTCATTTAACAACTGTATTGACTGAACAAGATTTATTATCTAGTACATAGTCTACCATCAGTGGGTCACAGTTTAGTACAGGGGAATGAACTGCTTAGTAGAAGGGAATGAATTTAAGCAAGTACTAAAAAAAAATCATGATTAAAAATCTATGGTAAAGAGATAACAAGTGACTCATAGGAATGTAGAGTCAATAGGAGGGATAGAGAGATTTCCCAAAGGATATGTATAAACGAAGACTTAAGATGAGCACATGTCAGTCAGCCTGGGTTTAATAGGCATTTGAGGCAGAAGTAAGAGTAAATATAAAAGCACTAAAATCACCTTGGTCCATTCTGAAAATTCCAAGAAATTCAGAAAACAGAAATGCCTAATGCCTATAATGCCTTACACACACACACACACACACACACATACATACATTGGATGCACTAGATTATAGACAGTCTTACGTGCCTTTCTTTAGGGATAAAGAAAGTGGCAATCAAAAACATATTTAGGACCCTGAGTTGATTAGACGTGGCAATAACTTCTAGGTTTCTGGCTTGGGCAGCCAGGAAGAAAAATAGAGGGTAAATACTTTAGAAATCAAAGAAAACAAACTTAAAACAAAAGGAACAAACAGAAATTAAAGGTGAAGATTTGTTTTATATGTGATGAAGTGTTGATGACAAATTGAGTGGAGGAGTATAGCTAGCTACAGGCAATTGTTAACCTTGAAGACTGGTTCACTATAAAGATGCCAGTCAGTAGAGGTTGAGCCCTCAACAATGGCTCAGAATCCTATTATACACTTGGTTAAAAGTTTACTTATATTCCTAAAACACAAATCTGATCACACTAATCTCTGAAATATAAGACCAAAATGAAACAATATATTTCATGTGTTAATAGCCTTGTGACCTCAGAAAGAGGATGCCAGTTAGACTTGGCGATTACGTAGCACATAAAGTTCAGACTGTGAATTCAGAACATTGAGCTAGTAACTCAGATACACCACTAATTAAATTATAAATTATCCTGGGCACATCACCCACCGCCTAAGCTTCAACTCTCTCCTGTAAAAAGGGAATAACTATCTCCTGAGTTGTTCCGAAAAATCAATGAGACAATTCATGCACATATAAGTGGCCAAGAAATGTTATGAAGGAAAAAGGAACATAGTGATATATATAGATCAGAAAATGGAGTAACTATATTAAAGTCCCTTCTACTTGGAACGTTGTTACACAAATCTTTACAAGGCTGCCAACTTGTCCATGGCTTACAAACGTTACGTCTACCATCTTTTGAACTTTCATATGGACAAGCATAGTGCTTTACATAAATAAACTAAATCCTCTTTCCAGCCTGTATTGCCCTGTATATATTATTACCTTTACTTTACAAAGAGGAAATTGATGTAAAAGCTTGATGTAAATTGATGTAAAATCACACAGACAGAAAATAGTGTGAATTCTACCTATTCTCTCTACCTAAATCGTTCTTTCAAAATGCAATTAGGAAATCTTCAATAAGAACTAGAATAGTGTGGCAGAAAAGAATTACCCTTACTTGTAGTTTTGTCTATTAACATTCACATTGTCACTTGTCCAACTACTTTTAACTGGGTCTGTGACACCTACATCAATCATACTGGGGTAACAGGACAAAGAAAATGTGTGTGACTATGCCAAATAGCTCCATTTCTCCAGACAAGGTAACCCAAGCTCTGGCTCTATCTAGACCAGGATCAAAACTGCTACCAAACGTAACCTGGTTCTTACTCCTGCTTGGGCCTCTGGTTACAAAATACTCTTTTATTGATACTGGCCCCTGACTTTTCCAATCTAGAGTATTTGTCTTTTCCAAATTATAACAGTTTTGCATCAAGATGATGGTGATGGAGAGATACCAGCCACTCCTCGGAACAGATACTGCCAAAATAACTGCAGAAGTCACTCCAGGTTCCTTGGTGAGACAGAACAAGAGCTCTGTGACCCCAACTCGGCAGAGTGTATGAGCTCCATGTAAGTCTAAACAAGCTAGAGAAGACAGACCTTTGCCCTTCATCCTCCCAATAAAGATTTCTTGGGGTTCATATCTCTCAGGGGGGCTTTGAAGCAGACATTACTTTGTCAACAAAGGTCCATTTAGTCAAGGCTATGGTTTTTCCAGTGGTCATGTATGGATACGAGAGTTGGACTATAAAGAAAGCTGAGTACCGAAGAATTGATGCTTTTAAACTGTGTTGTTGGAGAAGACTCTTGAGAGTCCCTTGGACTGCAAGGAGATCCAACCAGTCTATCCTAAAGGAGATCAGTCCTGAGTGTTCATTGGAAGGACCGATGCTGAAGCTGAAACTCTAATACTTTGGCCACCTGATGTGAAGGCTGACTCATTTGAAAAGACCCTGATGCTGGGAAAGATTGAGGGCAGGAGGAGAAGACGACAACAAAGGATAAAATGGTTGGATGGTATCACCAACTCAATGGACATGGGTTTGGGTGGACTTTGGGAGTTGGTGATGGACAGGGAGGCCTGGCGTGCTGTGGTTCATGGGGTCACAGAGTCGGACACTACTGAGAGACTGAATTGAACTGAACAGTTTCTCTCCTGTGGACAGAAACTCCATAAATAGCAGAAACTCAATAAAAGCAGGAAATGGAAGTGTCTAGGCCCTGCCCAGATAAAGAGATAAAAGACCACTTATTCCTCATTCTTGAAGTCAAGGAGACCTTGCGGTCTACACATGAAAGGCTCCTTAGATATCAAAAAGGGAGAAGGCATCACCTCACAGTAAGTGATGTCAACTACCCATAAGCCTCTGCACTAGAATCCATCTTGGCTAAGAGATGAGCAGGCACACATGAGAAGTTTCTAAGCTATACTAAATACAGACTCAGAAGCAGGCAAATCAAAATGGCTAGCCAAATGAAACCTGGAAGAAATGGCTCCTAAAAAGTAATTCAAACTACCCTGAGGGTGCAACTCTTTTCCGCCTAATAAATATATGTTTCACTTGAAAAAAAAAAAAAATTGAATTCTTACCATCTAAAACCCTGTTCAAGCAGCTTAATCTCCCTAATCCAAATCTCTTCATCTGTAAAATGACAACAACTTGCCTTATGAGTGGAGACCTTGCCTACAAAGATTTTAAGTTCCTGAAGGGAGGGAAGGGAATGCCATACTAACTTATATTTCTCACAAAATTATAGTATGTATTCAACCAGTAGGTCTATTTGTTTTGAAGAGCTCTCTAAAATCAAAATATCTTCCCTAAAGACTTGTATCTATGTTAACTGTTACAAAGCTACAAATTACAGTGACTTATAATCAAAGAATATTTAAAATTTTAAATTCCTTCTGTAAACCCTGAAAATATTGCACCTAATTTTAAAACATCAAGACTTACTACTTTAGGAAATAATTTACCTTTATCAATACTGTATTTCATTCTAATGTTTTCTCAATTATTCTCTGGGTACAAGAGAAAAAATTCAACATTGTATTAGCACAAAACCCAGTTTCACAATTGAACAATTCCCTACATTTAAGGGGGCAAGCACATCTCTGGAGGTGGCAAATAATTACCAACCTATTCTTGATAATAAAGGGTCCTTCCAGTGGTTAAGATTCTGTGCTCCACTGCAGGGGGTACAGGTTTGATCCCTGGTCCTAGGTGGGGAACTAAGATCCCACATGACACAGGACATGACCAAAAGATTAAAAATAATAAGCTAACTTTGAAATCATTTATAAAAATTAACCAAGTAACACTGAGCTCCTTATGTAATATGGTCTATTGAACTTTATGGTCTTGAAGCATAATGTACAACTGAAAGCCGTGGACACACGTTTTTAAAAAAAATTTTAAATAAGAGCCATTTTTTTTAAATTCCCTGAAATAAGCTGCTTTGACTAAATATCTGTACTTTCTGCAAGGATCTATACTAAAATTCTTTTTAGAAAGCAGCTCTTTCTGCCCTGTATCAGTTTCTAAAACCCATAAAAATCAAGAAATTCAAATTAGAAAGGGCAGGGACTTCCCTGGTGGTCCAGTGGCTAGGCTGCTGGGCTCCCAGTGCAGGGAGTCCAGGTTTCATCCCTGGTCAGGGAGCTAGATCCCAGATGCCCCAATTAAGACCAGGTGAAGCCAAATAAATAAAAATTAAAAAGTTTAAAGGGGTGGGGTGGGGCAGTGAAAAGGTCAAGGATCTATGGCAGGATAAGAATTTGGACATCAAGGGCATAGAAACACTGGTTCTTTTATCATTTCTGATAAATTTCGACTTTCAAACCCCCTACCTTCCATGCATGGGGGAAAAAAAAGTTGTCACATCAATTTCTACTTCCTGACCTGTCTGGTGAACACCCTTTATGTTTTATTACCTACGCTGGAAATACGGAATCAAGGAGATCCTGGGTTACGTATTTCGCTGCTGTACTAAAACTTTATTTTGATTTTTATTTTTTTTAGAAACTCGCAACATGATACAAGAACAGAAAGCCTCTATCCTGTCTCCTCCATCCCCCAAGAAAAGAACGGGTCCCTTTCACAGAGCAGTCGATTCACTGTGCACTTCATCGTTAGCATCCCCAGAGTGAAAGAAAACTTTTGTGACGCGACGAAGGCGCTGAGGGATACGGGCGCCTCGAGGAACGGCTTCACATTCAGGCTCAGGGGCAGTGACAGGAGACAACCACCAGAAACGAGCAGGCGACGTCGCTGGAAGGCGTGGCAGGAGAACCGCAACGTAGCGCGCTGCCCGCACACACCATTCATTAGCTCGGGGAGGAGGCGGGGAGGTGGCCGCTGGGAACCCGGCCACACGGCCGGCCTCGCGCCGCCTCGCGCGGAGCCCGGCGGCCTCGACGCCGCGCAGTCCCCTGCCCGCTGTCCCCCACACCCTGCGGGAAGATCACACCGTCCCGTCGCCTCTGCCCGGCTCCGTACGGCCGGGCTCGGCCGAAGCCTCCCTCACCAGTCGCTAGATGAAAATGCGCCAGTGGTCTCCGCGGGGTGGGCGCACGGCAGCGCAGGGACTCATCCTCAGTGAAAGCAGCAGGAGAAAGCAAAGGGCGCCAGTGAAGGCCGGTCCCCAGGCCCGGGTCAGCTCTGGAGGCGGCTGCAGCTCCAGCCGCGTCTACAGGCGCTTGGGAGGGGGGTGGGAGGTTGGTCTGGGAGGAAAGGCCGGCGCGGGCGGGACCTAGGAATAAGACGGGCGCTGATTGGTTGGGGCTCGTGTATGCCTCTTAAGGATTGGCTACTGTCTGCTCAGAAGGCCTCGCGTGGCAGCACCGAAACTGTGGCCTTGCCCTGGCGCCCTAAAGGAACTTGACCCCGCCGGCCTTGGGACTGCCAGCGCTGGCGGGTGGGGGCGTGCGGAGGGGGACGGCGGGGTGAGGGAAGGCCGCGGTCGGGGACTCTTAAACCAACGGGGGGTGGTGGAAGTGTCCGCCTCGAGTCAGCTCTCGCCCAAGGAGAAATCCTGTTCGCCCCCACAGCCGGAAAGTTGGCAGTTCACGATAAACCCTGGTGGAGAGACTGAACTTTGGGAACTTGGACGGTTCCCTTGGTCACCACGGAACAAAAACCAAAGGCGTAGGCATCTGGCACCTGCGTTTCCTCCCCGACGCCCTACCGGTGGGGTCACTGAAAAGCTCAGGGCGCGGTCTGGCAGAGAGACAGCATCGCCCCTCTCACACCCAGATGATCCGGGGGCGGGGGGAGCGGGGGGGCACTCCCTGGCTCCGAAGGCGTCAAGGACTTGTTAGATCATGGCTGTGCGGGTCCAGCCGCCGACCTGGGGCCCGCCAGTCACCAGCTCACGCCACTCTGCCTGACGCCAGGCTGGCTCTATCCTTTTTGCCCCCCTTTAACTCCGCACGGAAGGGCCGTTTTTTAAAATAGTCGCGTGAAAAATGAGGGAGGAAAAGCAAGCAGCCAATAATCGATACTACTGCTGCTGCTGCTGCTGCTGCTAAGTCACTTCAGTCGTGTCCGACTCTGTGTGACCCCATAGACGGAAGCCCACCAGGGTAACGAAAAAGAAACACCCTGCCTGGGAATGCCTAATACAGTAGGCGCCCGTCAATGTTTGTTCGGGGAGGGCTGGGTGACTCAGAACGAAAAACTCTGAAGTCAGGAGGTAGCTGTGCGGCTCTGCCACGTGGTCAGTTATACAAGCCATTTAGTCTCTCTCATCTATAAAACGACAGAGTTGGACTAAATGTCTTCTTTGGGACGGCCCATTCAGCTGAACTCAGGAGCCTGCCTTGTGGAAGCCTAAAGACACCAGCTGGTTAGTGAAGAGAATAGCTCTGTTTTGTCTCTTTGCCCCTTATTCTAGGTGCCCTTCTTTGACAGGTAACAAAAACTAGTTTTTAATGTAAACATTGAAGTGATTTTGAAAATAAGCTGTCTTTGCTGACTTTTATATTCACGCACAAAAGAAGCTAGCAATGGCAAGCAAAATAATGTAAATAAATGCACTGACCAAAGATAAAATATTTTTATCAGTCTCTGAGCAAATTAACTGGCTTTTTGGAAGCCTCCATTTCCTCTTTTGTAAAATAGGAGCAACGATGCAATTAGCATTGTGAAAATGTAATTATATAGAGACATATTGCACTTAGCAGAGTGCCTGGAACACAATAACACTTCCTAAATGGTAGATGTTACTTTTGATAAATAAGTATTTCCTTAGCAGTGGAATTATTCTAGTTCCGTTGCAATAATTCCATTTATCTTAACAATAGCCAGTGTTAGGCACTTGTAAACAATAGGGATCCAATTAGTGAACAAAACACTTACATAGACCCAGATAATTCCACACATAAGAACTGTTTGCAACTTGTACAAAAACTGCAAATAATACTATGATAAATTGAAGCTCCCAAAGAACTGACCCTTGAACTAAGATCGGAAGAATGAGTAGATGATAAAAAGATGAAGCAGGAAAGAAAGAACACTGCAAGCAAAGGATGCGAGATTGCTCCCCATTTCCCTGGAAGATTAGATGTCTTCAGAGATGCTGGTAATTTGCAGGATGGAATACTGCAATGATTAGGAAATAGTACAAATAAAGGAAAATGAAATGAAGAATGCATTGGAGATGAGGTGAGTGAAGGAAGAGATCAAAATTAGCCATTAAAAAAAAATTCTCTTTGTGCTGACACAGAGAAGAAAGAAGAAAGAGAGCTATACCAGTAGCAACTATTATCTGTGTGGTGGGTTATTGGTGACTTTTAATTTCTATCATTTTGAATTTTTCATTTTTATTTGCAATAATTAAAGTTACTTCATTAAGTTAAAAAAAATAATGGAAGTTTAGAAAAATAGTTGACTAGAATCTCCAAAGTAGGCATGGGAAATTCCCTGGTGGTCCAGTGGTTAGGATTCTGTGCTTTCTCTGCCAAGGGTCTGGTTTTAATTTCTAGTGAGAGAACTAAGAACTCACATCCCTTGTGATGTGGCCAAAAAATAAACAATTTTTTAAAATTAAATTAGGCTTAAAGCAAGAAATCTAAGGATGGCTTTAGAAGATTACAGTGATTTAGAGGCAGAGAAGTAGGAAATAGTCCAGGCATCAGGAATGGAGCTTGAGATGAAGCCAAGACAGAACATCACAGAGATGTTTAAACCACACCATTTCCAATAGACTCCATAAATGCCACTTTTCCCATGTTAATTAATTGTGCTATCCTTCATAATCAGAATGCTTTGTGCTACCGTTGAAGTTGTATAGAGACAAGGAATACAGTACTTCCCCTGTTTCAGCTGGTGACAGAAAAAAGAATATCATAATTTGTATACATGAACCAAAACCCAGACCTGCTCAAGTTTTGCAAGAGTAGTTATCACTACTGGAAGATCAGCAATGCAGCTGGCCTACAGATGTTGAGAACTTTATTGTTTGACCTAATTTTCTTTTACTCCAAACTGCCTTCCAGGTAAGAATGCTTGGCTCGAAGCAGCTTTCTGACACCCACCTCGGCTTTGCCACTAGAGAAGATAGCACTGAGCCCTCTGCCTCAAGCACAAAAATCTCAGGGCCCCTGATATACCTTGATATACCCTGATATTGTCTAAGATTAGGTGAAGCGTAAGGGCATCATGACTGACAGCCTTCATTAGAGTTCTATAGTGGCTCAGTGGTAAAGAATCCACCTGCCAATGCAGGAGACATGGGTTCAGTCCCTGAATCTGGAAGAGGCCCTGGAGCAGCAAATGACCATCACTCCAGTATTCCTGCCTGGGAAATTCCATGGACAGAGAAAACTGGGCTGGCTACAGTCCAGGGGATCGCAAAGAGCCAGACATGACTTAGCAACTAACAACAAATACTTGAAGCAGAATGACAAGTCGTTTCCCAAAAGAAGACAGGGTACAATGGCAGATAAAATTAGATAACTCTTCTTTGGAAGGACTGATGTTGAAGCTTAAACTCCAGTACATCGGCAATCTGATGCAAAGAGCTGACTCATTTGAAAGACCCTGATCCTGGAAAAGACTGAAGGCAGGACAGAGGATGAGATGGTTGGATGGCATCAGCGACTCAACGGACATAAGTTTGAGTAAACTCCGGGAGTTGGTGATGGACAGAGAGGCCTGGTGTGCTGCGGTTCATGGGGTTGCAAACAGTCGGACATGACGGAGCGACTGAACTGAACTGAGGGTATTTCTATAGTATTAGATCCAGGGGTTATGGTCTCTGCTGTGTCCTCCCAATGGGAAAATTATCCTTCTAATTCTCACTTAGAGGAGGCACTGCTAAGTCACTTCAGTCGTGTCTGACTCTGTGCGACCCCAAAGACGGCAGCCCACCAGGCTCCCCCGTCCCTGGGATTCTCCAGGGAAGAACGCTGGAGTGAGTTGCCATTTCCTTCTCCAATGCACGAAAGTGAAAAGTGAAAGTGAAGTCGCTCAGTCGTGTCTGACTCTTGGCAACCCCATGGACTGCAGCCCACCAGGCTCCTCCATCCATGGGATTTTCCAGGCAAGAATATGAGTGGGTTGCCAACAACCTTCTCACGAATCTGTGATGCCTTCCCTGATGCCCTTTCCTAACAGCTATCCTCTCTTCTCTACTCGTTCTGTAGCTTATTCATATTACTGTGTCACACTGGGTTGTTTTAGATTTATTATTTTATATGTAGGTGCAGTACAAGTAAAGGTCCTGAAGGCAAACTGTCTGAATATAAAAAATTTACTTCTATTATTACCAGCTTTGAGACCTAAGGCAAATTACACAACCACTCTAGGCCTGCTTCCTCACCTCTGACGGGCTTAACAGTACCTCTTTCATAAAGGCCTTATGAAGTTTAATGACTTCATATATATATCTCAGTACTGCTATTAGTGGGCCTAACCTTGATATCCCTGAAATCTTCTGGATGAATATATTTGCATGAGCGAGTTTGAGAGGTGGGATTGGGAGACCCAAGAAATGACCCACAAGATGGCAGTGTTTGAATATAACTTTAGAAATATATAAGCTTGAAAGCAGAGTTCACCAATAAACCCAAAAATTCAAGGCAAATACTGGAGAAATTCAAGACCATTTCAAAGCCTACATGAGGCAACAAAAATTGTGAGAAATCAAATCTATCGATTTGTCAAGCTTAGCATTCTTTTATAATCAGGACAAACTCTATTCCCCCTTTACTACGAGAATTTGTAGTGCTCATTTCTCAACCCACCTTAACTTAGATTTGCTTGTGTTCCTTCTTTGCCTAACTATGTGATTAAATCAGATTATCACCACTGCTTCTTTAAGAAGATGGAGTGGGAGGAGGAGGAAGAGGAGGAGAGGCAACTGGGGAGGAGGAGAAGAAAAGCAGGTTGGATTTAAAATGTCAGGCTAGGCACATACCTCATGCCACAAATCTCTAGACCTGGCAGAAAAAGCATCTTTAAAATTGAATTTTAAAATTCACAAATGAGTGCATGGGAAATAAGAACACTGGCTCTGATGGTCCAGAACTTAGGAGGAGTCTCTGAAAGATGGATAGGAGGCTGGATTGGACATTAGAAAGTAGTAACAGCCCCAAAACAACAAGACAGGACTGCTGCAAAAGACCACCGCAGGGCCGAAAGTGTTCCACATCCAGGATGGCTGTCAGGAGCAGAAAAGAATGCATACTAAGCCACAAAGTGATTAGCTGGACTATCACAGCAGGGGCAGATAAGCTAACTGAAATCTTCCTTAGCCTCCCTCTTCAATGAGCACAGCTGGGATACTTGCCTCCAGGTAGAATATAGGACCTTCAGTTTAAAAGACAGGACAGTGGCCATGCTGAAGGTAAAACCTGGAGTAATCAGGAAACTCTTATGTCTCAACACTAGCTACTAGCTTTTCCTGTTCAGCAGCATGACCCACCCCTTCCTCATACCCCTAAAGCAAGACAGGTATTCAGGTGTGGCTACAGGTCTTAATCCTCCCCACAAGAAACATAGCCTCCTCCACAAACAAAATTGTTCTAATCTCTTTTGTGCACAGATGAGCACAAAACTAAGAATCATCAAATATTTAAGGAAAACTAACATTGTGAGAAATACACATTTACAGAACGAAAGAAGCTCAGCAGAACCTAGGCAGAATAAATTCAAAGATAGCTATGCCCAGAAACATCATAGTCCAATAGCTGAAAACCAAAGATGAAGCGAAAGCACTCTGAGAAAGATGTAGTATTATATAAAAGGAAGAAGGACTTGAATCACCGTGGATTTCACATCATAAACCATGAAGATGATGTGTGTGTCCTAAGTCGCTTCAGTTGTGTTCCACTCTTTGTGACCCTATGGACTGTAGCCTGACCAGCTGCTCCTCCGTCCATGGAATTTCCCAGGCAGGAATCCTGGAGTGGGTTACCATTCCCTTCTCCAAGAGATCTTTCTGACCCAGGGATCGAACCGGCGTCTCTCATGTCTCCTGCATTGGCAGGCAGCTTCTTTACCACAGCGCCACCTAGGAAAATGACAGTAGGTCAGTATCTTTAAACAGCAGAAGAAAACTGTTAACCCAGACATTGTCCCTCAGTAATGAAGGCAGATGAAGATATTTTTAGAGAAACAAAAAGTAAGAGAAGTAACTGTCATCAGAACTGGCCCACAAGAGATGCTAAAGATCTTCAGTGGGAATGCTGCCAGTCGGAAACTCAAAATTTTAGGAAGGAAGGAAATATAGTCAACTATCAGTTTTCACAGATTCCGTATTTGTGAATTCACCAATGGGCTAAAATTTATGTGCAACCCCTAAATCAGTACTCAGAGCTTTCCCAGTCATTCAGGGATATGCACACTCAGGGATGCAGGGCAGTGGAAACTCTGAGTCACCTACTGCAGGCGTTCTCAGCATGTTCAAGAAGGGATCAGATGAGACAAAGCCCTGCCTTCCTGTTTTAACTCTCAGGATGCAAACAGGCGTCTTTATATACTGCCATGTTTTTTGCATTCTTGTGCTTTTTAAGGATGATTTTGCTCTTTAAGGTGCACCCCTCCCCCCCCCAAATGGAGTGTGGTCCCATCACTTCATGGGAAATAGATAGGGAAACAGTGAAAACAGTGTCAGACTTTATTTTGGGGGGCTCCAAAATTCTTAAAGCTCAACATTCAGAAAATGAAGATCATGGCATCTGGTCCCATCACTTCATGGGAAATAGATGGAGAAACAGTGGAAACAGTGTCAGACTTTATTTTTTTGGGCTCCAAAATCACTGCAGATGGTGACTGCAGCCATGAGTTTAAAAGACACTCCTTGGGAAAAAAATTATGACCAACCTAGATAGTATATTCAAAAGCAGAGACATTACTTTGCTGACTAAGGTCCGTCTAGTCAAGGCTATGGTTTTTCCAGTAGTCATGTATGGATGTGAGAGTTGGACTGTGAAGAAGGCTGAGCACCAAAGAACTGATGCTTTTGAACTGTGGTGTTGGAGAAGACTCTTGAGAGTCCCTTGGAATGCAAGGAGATCTAACTAGTCCATTCTGAAAGAGATCAGCCCTGGGATTTCTTTGGAAGGAATGATGCTAAAGCTGAAACTTCAGTACTTTGGCCATCTCATGCGAAGTGTTAACTCATTGGAAAAGACCTTGATGCTGGGAAGGATTGGGGGCAGGAGAAGAAGGGGACGACAGAAGATGAGATGGCTGGATGGCATCACTGACTCGATGGACACAAGTCTGAGTGAACTCCAGGAGTTGGTGATGGACAGGGAGGCCGGGCGTGCTGTGATTCATGAGGTTGCAAAGAGTCGGATATGACTGAGTGACTGAACTGAACTGAACTGAACTGAACTGAACTGAGTTGATTTTGCTTATGGTTATGAATTACATTTTCCTACTTATTTTCAAGTGTGGTACCTATTAAAAATCAGATGATAGATATTCTAAATGTTATAATAGCCAATGTTTGAGTTTTCTTGTTTTCATTTCTGGATTTTGTGTCTGGATTCTGTTGTCTTTATTTAGAGTGTTGATTTGTCTTACAGAGAGTGGATTTAGTTATAGATTAGCTTGACAGTTTTAAGGTTTTTTTTTTATTTTTTTTTTTTAAGGCAGGTCTTGAATAGCCTTTCCTCATGGTCAAGTTTGGTACCAAACTCCTAGGTCATGACCTTGACGGAAGCTTTACTGAGTGCACTTGGTGTTCAAGGAAGTCTCTGCACTCTGGCCGTCAGGACTATCATGTTCAAGCTTGAGTAGGTTTATACCTTGCAGTGCTCAAGTGATTATTCTTTCCCTGTATTTGCCTTTTCCCCAGTTTCATGGAGTCTCACACGTATACATGTCACATTTAGTATTAGATGGAAGATTTAAGAGTGTCCATGTTTAGATTTTTGGAACTCTTCATCTTATACTTTTCCATGTAAATTATGGTCATCTTTGCCTCCCCAATCTTTGATCTGCCTCCTTAGCTTAGAAGCCTCCATTAATCCAGTCAACAAATATTGACTGTGAACCTACTATATGCCAGGTATGCTGATCAGGATGCATGGAAATATTAGTGTAAAAGCCACACAAACCCCCTAATTTTAGAGGGAGATTACATTTGCATATGTGGGAGACAAGCCAATAGAATAAAAAGAGAATAAACAAATAATAAAAACATCAAGCATATGTTAGAAGATGATAAGCAGCTCTGTAGAAAACAAAACTGAGCAGGTTACAAAACATCAGGATAGAGGTTACTTTTTTTAAAAATAGGTGATAAGCATGTGTACATCCTATGTAGATTCAGTTATGTCCGACTCTTTGCCACCCTAGGGACAGGGGCCCACTAAGTTATTCTGTTCAGTTTTCAGTTAAGAATACTGGAGTGGGTTGTCATGCCCTCCTCCAGGGGACCTTTCTAACCTAGGGATCGAACCCTCATCTCTTACATCTGCTGCACTGGCAGGCAGGTTCTTTACCACTAGTGCCACCTGGGAAGCCCTAGCTGGTAAGGGTGGGACCTATTCAGAATGAGGTAAAGGATATAGCGTGTGAATATTTAAGAGGAAAGCTTTGGGAACAGAGGATGTTCTTGGGATTCTGAAGGACCAGCAGAGTCACTGTGTGTAGGTCTAAGTGAGCTCTTGAGGCCCTTGTTACCAAATCTCCAGGGCTTCTGCTCTGAGCAAAGCAGAGAGCCATTGCAGGATTTGTATCAGAATGATATGATATGACTTACATTTTAAAAGAAATAAAACACTTTTGCTGCTGAGTTGTGAATAGACAGTAGAGACACAAACTGGGAAACAGAGAAGCCTAGTTAAAAGGTCCTTACAGTGTTTGTGATCAATGGGCAAGTGTGGTGCAATAGAGACAGCAAAGAGTGATTCGATTCGGGTAAATATTTTCAAGGTAAAGGACACAGAAGCATATAAAATAATGATTATAAGCATGAAAGAGAGATAAAGAGGAATCTTAATGAACTAGAAAGTTTGGGACTGAGACACAGGAAGGGTAAAGCTGCTTTTCAGTGAGACAGAGAAAGCTATGGACAAGGCAGATTAGTGGGAAGAATATCACGAGCTGAGTTTTAGTTTGAACTATGCAATTTCCAATAGATATTCAAATGAAGATACCAAGTGGGCAGGGGAACATAGGAACCTCAGAAGAAATATCTGAGTTAGAGATATAAATTTTGGAGTTTTTTTGTATAGAAATTACATTTTAAAACCTGTGATTCAATGCCATCACCTGGGTGGGACTCTAGAGTAATAAGAAAAGATAGAAATACGGGGAACCACAACATTAAGAGGTCATGGAGAAGAAGCGGCAGCAGCAAAGAAGATTGAAAAGTGTCTAGTAGGTTGTTAAAACCAAGAGAGTATGATGTCCTAGAAGCAAAATGCTGAAAGTGTATCACAGAGAAAGAAGTTCTCAACTCTGGTAACTGCTGCTGATTAGTCAAGTATATAAGGACTGAAAAACAGTTACTGAGTTTAGAAATGTAAAGATTATTGTGTGCTCAGATGCTCAGTAGTACCTGATGTTTGTGACCCCATGGACTGTAGCCTACCAGGCTCCTCTGTCCTTGGGATTCTCCCCACAAGAATACTGGAGTGGGGTGCCATCCTCCAAGGGATCTTCCTGACCCAGGGATTGAACCCACATCTCTTAAGTCTTCTGCATTGTCATGCAGATTATTTTACCACAGCACAACCTGGGAAGCCTATAAAGGTTATTGGAGACTTGGTAAGAAGAGTTTTGATGGGGTGAGTGGGGACCAAAGCCTGATCAGAGTTGACTCAGAGGGAATAAGAGAAGAGGAACAGGACACACTGGTTCAGTAAGAACAGGAAGCACTAATTCAGTAAGTTTCATCAAGAAGTTCATCAGTTAGGGAAGAAGAATGAAGGAATGGTAGCTAAAGAGGAAAGAAGAGTCAAGAAAAGATTTTAAGATAAAAGAAATAACAGTACATGCTTTGTTGATGAGGAGGCTCCCTATTTGCAGGGCAGGAATAGAGACATAGATGTAGAGAATGTACATATGGACACGAGCAGGGGGGACGGGGAAGGAGAGAGTGGGACAAATTGGGAGATTAGGATGGACATACATATGTTACCATGTGTAAAGTAGGTAGCTAGCAGGAATGTGGGGTATAGCACAGGGAGCTCAGCTCAGTGCTCTGACCCAGAGCGATGAGTTGGGAGGTGGGTGGGAGGGGGATCCAAGAAGTGGGGGATATATGTATTGGAAAAGACCCTGATGCTGGGAAAGATGGAAATGAAAAGGAGAAGAGGGTGGCAGAGGAGGAGATGGTTAGATAGCATCTCTGACTCAAGGGACATGAATCTGAGCAAACTCCTGGAGATAGTGTGGACCAGGGGAGCCTGGAATGCTGCAGTCCATGGTGTCGCAGAGAGTCAGACACGACTTAGCAGCTGAACAACAACCATGTCCAGCTGGGTTAATGCTGGTATTAGAAATCTGATCAAGGAGAAAGACATGGCACCTTTATCTAGGTAGCAGGGAAAATGAACAAATTTGTGAGCCAGGCAGCTGCCCCGGGCACTAGTGTCTCAGGGACATGTTGAAGTGATGAAACATCACTGGAGATGGAAAAAAACACAGAAAAATAAAATTTCCCCAAACTCTTCACAAGGGATTCTGTGGTTGTTAAAAAGTATTCTTCTCAGATTTGAACTTTATTTCATCAGTGGATCTTCATAATGGCTTCCTTCTACTCATTTTGGTTTTGATTTTTAATATTATCTCCATGAGATCTACTTAGGGATATATGGAGTTGTGAAGCATGGATATTTTAGGCAAAGCTCATTGTTTACAAGGATCCAAAATTCATTTTAGCTGACCCTAAAAATGAGGGATTTATTATAAAACAAACAAGCAAAAGAACATTCCCCCCCCCAAAAAAAGAACATTTTTCCCTCACAAAAAAGAAAATGTCAAGAATACCTACACTCCTTATGGGTAGTGGCATGGGAAGAAACTTGAGGTTCTGTCTTGTCCAGCTCATAAGCCATGTGGCTACAACCCTCTCAGATTCTTTCTACTCTTCTTTTCAGTCAATTTCATGTTTGCAAATGAACCAACCTGACCTCCAGCCCTGGCCTGTTCGTCCTCAGAGGTCCCACAGAGATGCCACCAGTGACCAAGGTCTTTGTGTCTCTGTATCAACCTTTTCAAGAGGGATCCTGTCTCTCAGAATTACTCAGAGTAACTGGCTTGTCAATTGATAGGTTTCGGTAGATAAATGTCTACCAAAAGCTAATCTATCAGTTGTAAACAGAGAAAGCTCTGGTTATACAACCATAGGGGCCATCAATGATGATTGTTTCCAGAACAAAGGACTACAGATGGATAAACATGTCTATAACAAGAAAAATCAAAGGATCCTTTTTTAATATGCTTTCTATCAATGCCAATTTCATGTTTTTGATTAAGCAGGAAGAAATGTCTAAGCCATAACAATTCCACCTCTGGCCACTTCCCTTTCCCCTGGCCACTTCAGAATGAATTTTGTAAATTAGATTTCTTTTCAGTGAACTTTGTATATAGACTCTCAGCTAAGCTGTAGCCAATAAAGGCAGCAAAGTTAAAATGAATCTGAGTTTTACCAAAAAGCTTCAAGAGGAACAAGGAACCCATGTAAGAGATGGGGGTGTGGGAAAGTGCCTGAGTGAATATTTTAATTAACTCACATGTAATTTTAATTAAAAACATAATGTGTCAGGGAAATGAATAATGCCTTAGGGCAATAAAGTAGCTGAGTTTCTTGCTTAATCTTCTGCTTCATCTCTCTCACGGCAAGTGTATATTATTGTTAAGAAAAGATTTTCTTCTTCTCTTTCATAGTCAAAGAGAACCCCTGCTGACAAAATGAGTTGAACAAAATAACAAAATTATACAGAAATATGCTGTGTGAGGGCTCTCCTTTTCTTTCTTAACTCAGAGGCCCTGGTTTCCTTTGGCTTGGTCACTTCCTCTCTTAGAACACACCCTTTCCAGAAAGCAGATAGCTGGATTTAATCAAGGCCTCTAACTTCATTCTTGACAAAATCTGTTATCCTTTTGTGATTAGGATTATAATGAAAGAGCAACAATCTCTTCCTTCACCCTAGAGGTTAAGTATCCAAGAATGTCTTGTTCCTTGTGTGGTTCAAAAATAAATAACCCTGACTTGGAGTTATATAATTTGAGTTTACGTCATCTCTTTTTGCAAATTCACTGCAGAGCTTCCTAAACTTTAGTTACCTCAGCTATAGGGAGTAATTCCTACCTCCAAGGGCTGCAGACAAGGGTACAAGGTACCATGGACATGACAGTGGTCACCTCTCATTAAGGATTTTATGCTGGTGTAACAGAAATATTTTGTTGCTTTGTTTTTGTATAACTCACCATTGCCCCCTAAGAGAGACTGGTCTCAGTAACTGTGCCATTAATAAAGGGAGGAGGGGAACCCGGCAGAAGGTTCTGGGTACTGTGTGATGAAAGAACAAAGAAGACTACTCTGGGTCCCAGTTAGGGAGATGAAAGTTTGGAAAACAAACATATCCCATGAGCATTTTTAAATGATACAGTGTTGATATTTGATAGTCTTCTCTTCTATTTCCTGGATTAAACCTACAGAAAATTCCACATTGCTCACTATGGCTGGTGAATTCCTTATGAAAACTACATGGAGCTATTATGCAAAGTCCTATCTCAAGAAGTCTGGCAGAGGGGACAGCTGAATTCTAACGGGGAGTGCTCACCATCGTGATATTCTGTCCTCTAATCCCAGCACCAGCACCTGTTGGCTTCCAGGGCCAAAGAAAAGGGGTTGTCCCTTACAGGCTTGCATTTTAGAGTTACTCTTGGTTCCTAGAAGTCCCAGGGTCCCTCTTCTACCACCTCTAGCAGCCAAATTATAGAAAATACAGTACTCAGCGTTGATAGCCACTGTGATACTCGATTTGTCTCCAAAGCTTGTCCAAAGCCTTGCGGTTAAGCCAGGAAGACAAATCTATGTTGTGTCTGTATAGTGCTTTTCTGAAGAGTTCTGAAGCCAGAGTAGAGCAGGCCTGCCTAAACTGCCTACAACCACAAAGGTGTTGCTACAAGAAAAAATGGACAAGATCAAAAGCTGGGCAGGATGTTAAGGCCTGAGAAATCAGAATTCGTGTCCACACATTGGGAAGTCCAAGAGATCCAGCCACCAGTAGTAAGTCAAGTCATCAAGTTAGCAATATGGGCTCCCAAAGAGTTTACTTCCTAGGAGTCGCAGCTCTATATTCCTTGAGGAACCAACCATGTGTAGCCTATGAGTGGCTTGGACTTGAATAAAGGGCTAGCATCACCTAGTCAGCTATGCCCTCTAATTTTTTAATTTGTAGCCACCTGGCCAGGTCCTTACTTCGCACTGAGGTGGAGCAGAGGCTTCCTGGCTCTCCCTAGGCTCAAGGAGAGCTCCTAGAGTCTGGAAGGATGTTCTCTGTTCCTTACTTTTCCTCTGACCTCTTATGAATCAGTGAAGTAATCACTTCCAGTAAACCCAGCAGACTTGAGGGAAACCCCTCCTTACTTCTTTCCACATATTATCCATAAAGCACTTGTTGCAATTAGTTCTCCAATCAGGTTAGTTACCCTAAACTCAACCTATATGTACTAAATCCTATCACTTTCTCCAAATTTCCCAAAGGAGACATACTCTGTCTTTAAGGAGATCGTAGGACTGCCAGTGAGCACGCACATAGCTTATTAACTATGTTGTGATAGTTTCAAGTATGCTGCAGCTGCTTAGTTGCTTGAGTCATGTCCGATTCTTTGCCACCCTATGGACTGTAGCCTGCCAGGCTCCTCTGTCCATGGAACGCTCCAGGCAAGACTGCTAGAATGAGTTGCCATGCCCTCCTCCAGGGGATCTTCCTAACCCAGGGATCAAACCCAGGTCACCTGCACTGCATGCGGATTCTTTAACACTGAGCTACCTGGGAAGCCCAGTTTCAGGTATACAGCAAAGTAATTCAGATATACGTATACGTGTATCTATTCTTTTTCACATTCTTTTCCCATTTAGGTTGTTACATAATATTGAGCAGAGTTCCCTGTGATCTACAGTAGGACCTTATTGGTTATCCATTTTAAATATAGAAATAAAAGTCTATCCTAAAGTCCCTAACTAACCTTTCCCCTCTGGTAACTATAAGTTTGTTCTTGTAGTTTGTGAGCCTTTTGGTTATCTTGGAAGGATTTGATTCTGGTCACACTGCAAATAACTCTTAGTTTTCAGTCTCTACTCTGTAGTGTATGTAGCTAAATTCCTAAAAATTTCTTGAGCTCAGCTTTTGGTAGAACAAAAGCAGGATGTGAGGCTCAGTTGAGATAGAATAGGTAGACATGTCATGAAGAGAAATGGTGGGAATTGAGGCTGGGGACGATGGGACTTGCTATTCATCACAGTTTTGAGTATGACTAGCCTGAAATCAGGACTTCCCCAGGGACTGCCAGTTCAGGGGACACTAAGACCTGCCTTACAGCCACTCAAGGCTCTCTGGGACAACCAAGGCTCATGGTGCTTCAGGACACCCGTGGCTCCACCCAATGTCTTGCTGCAGACAGAGCATTACCATTTACTAAGGTTCCTATTTTTCCTCCATTACCAGGGAGGATGTTGATGAATGGATACATGTTTGTCTATCCCTTGAAACCATAAAAAAGTGAACTGCCCTAACCGCCTGGACCACACTTATGGAGAAAGGATGCTTAAAGAGAAAAGTCTAAGGTATAGAAATTGAGAATATTCAGGCTGCTTTGGGTATGGATTCTCATCACTGCCGTGGCAATGGGAATAAAATTATTTTCCAACACGCAGGGGGCTTTCCACTTCCACTAGTATAAAGTAATTTTTATTAGATTATTATCATTTTAATGGGTACTAATCAGCTGGTAAACATACGCACAAAGCTTACATCAACACCTGTTCTCTGCTGGTATGGCGATCTTTTTGCAGCATTCCACATACACGGGCTTAGTTCATTAAATACTAAATACTATATTAATAATTGACTTCTTTGGAAACAAACTAGCCCCAATGCTATGTGTTCTGTTTTAATTTTCCTTGTAGAGGAGCGAAAAACATAGAAAGCTTCTTGTACAGGGTATTTTAACCAAGTAATCACAATTATTACTGCAAGCAACAGTTCTGATGCTTTTTTGCTGGTTTCCAGGGACTTGTGAAAAATTCTGCCTTTATTCCCTTTGCTAGACTACTCATTTCATTTAGCTTTTAAAGGCTATTTCTATCATGTTTCAACTGCAAGATCTCACTTTGTGAAGCCAAAACACATTCTACATTTCTTCCCTTTTTTAAAAGGCAAATAAGAAATCAGAATCTTATCTACTTAGTTTATTAAATTTACTATCTGCAATTTGGATTCAATATTTTAAAAAATAATATTTAACTTTTAATTTGATATTTATTTAATCTATAAAAATAAGGATAAAAGTAAGGAAACCAAATAGGGAAATAAAGTCAAATGAGGCCAGGAAAATAGGGTAAACTCATTCTTAAGTTTTTATTGGAATATAGTTGCTTTACAATGTTGTGTCAGCTTCTACTGAACAGCAAAATGAATCAGCTATTTCTTTTTTGAGTTTCCTTCCCATTTAGGTCACCGAGAGCATTTAGTAGAGTTCCCTCAGCTATACAGTATGTTCTCACTAGTTATCTATTTTACACATAGTATCAGTTCATAGATTCAGTTCAGTTGCTCATTTGTGTTGGACTCTTTGCCACCCCTTGGATTGCAGCAAGCCAGGCTTCCCTGTCCATCACCAACTGCCGGAGCTTGCTCAAACTCATGTTCATCGACTAAGTGAGGCCATACAACTATCTCATCCTCTGCCGTCCCTTTCTCCTCTGCCTTCAATCTTTCCCAGCCTCAGGGTCTGTTCCAATGAGTCAGTTCTTCACAGGTGGCCAAAGTATTGGAGCTGCAACTTCAGCATGTGTCCTTCCAATGAATATTCAGGACTGATTTCCTTTAAGATTGACTGATCTCCTTGCTGTCCAAGGGACTCTCAAGAGTCTTGTCTAACACCACAGTTCAAAAGTATCAGTTCTTTGGTGCTCAGCTTTCTTTATAGAAAGCCATAGAGTATATAGCTTTCTATATACTCTCACATCCATACATGACTACTGGAAGAACCATAGCTTTGACTGAGGGACCTTTGATACATAGTACATAGTGTCAATAGTGTATGTATATCAACCCCAATCTCCCAATTCATCCCACCCACCCTCTTTTTTCTCTTGGTGTACATATGTTATCTCTACTTCTTTTTTGCAAATATCATCTATACCATTTTCTAGATTCCACATATATGCATTTTATATGTTATTTGTTTTTCTCTTTCTGACTTCACTCATTTTTTAACCAGCAAGTCTCTGTATGTATGTTCCTCCTGGGCTCTCACTGGGAAGCTTAATATAATATAAAAATGCTAACATCAATGATGTAGTGACTACTACATAATATACACTGTGCCAGGGTTGTTGATTACATTTTTTTGTTAAAGCCTGTAAGGTAGCTATTTTTACCTCCATTTTTAAGATAAGTACACTTAGGTTTGGGCTTTTTTTGTGGCTCAGCTGGTAAAGAATCCGCCTGCAATGTGGGAGACCTGGGTTCTATCCCTGGCTTAGGAAGGGAAATACTACCCACTTTAGTATTCTGGACTGTATAGTCCATGGGATCACAAAGAGTCGGACACGACTGAACGACTTTCACTTCACTGAATCACCTAATGCTTAAGTAAGTAAAGTCGCTCAGTCATGTCCGACTCTTTGTGACCCCATGGACTGTAGCCCACCAGGCTCTTGCGTCCACGGGATTCTCAAGGCAAGAACACTGGAATGGGATGCCATTTCCTTCTCCAGGGGATATTCTCAACCCTGGGATCGAACCCAGGTCTCCTGCATTGCAGGCAGATGCTTTAACCTCAGAGCCACCAGGGATGCTTGAAAGTGAAAGTGAAAGTTTGCTCAGTCATGTCCGACTCTGCAACCTGACAGACTACACGGTCCATGGAATTCTCCAGGCCAGAAAACTGCCGTGGATAGCCTTTCCCTTCTCCAGGGGATCTTCCCAACGCAGGGCTCAAACCCAGGTCTCCCACATTGCAGACGAATTCTTTACCCGCTGAGCCACCAGAGAAGCCCCACGAGGGATGCTTAGTTGTGTTTAAAAGTGACTTACTTACATGATGTTCTGAGAACCATCCTTGTATAACCTCAGTTCTGTGTGGTGGGGTAGAGGGCAGACACCACATCAAGGTGTCCCAGTGGTCTTCTCACTGCCTTTTTGGTCCCAGGTCTCCTGACCCACTGGAGAAGGCAATGGCACCCCACTCCAGCACTCTTGCCTGGAAAATCCCATGGATGGAGGAGCCTGGTAGGCTGCAGTCCATGGGGTCGATAAGAGTTGGACACCACTGAGCGACTTCACTTTCACTTTCATGCATTGGAGAGGGCAATGGCAACCTACTCCAGTGTTCTTGCCTGGAGAATGCCAGGGATGGGGGAGCCTAGTGGTCTGCCGTCTCTGGGGTCACACAGAGTCGGACACGACTGAGCAACTTCCCTTTCACTTTTCACTTTCATGCATTGGACAAGGAAATGGCAACCCGCTCCAGTGTTCTTGCCTGGAGAATCCCAGGGATGGTAGAGCCTAGTGGGCTGCCGTCTCTGGGGTCACACAGAGTCAGACACGACTGAAGTGACTTAGCAGCTCCCGACCCACATGCAGCCAACAGTGAGGCTTGCAGCTTTGGTCTCACTTTTGTTTGAACAACTCAGGTCTGTCCAGAAGCACTCTTGGAGTAGCTGGAGCCTGCTGCTCCGATGAGTGAACCCAGATGGGGGCAGCTTCCTACTGCTTCTTCTCTGTGGGCCACAATTTCTTGTTGTGACCTTGCCACCACTTCTACAAGTTGCAAGCTACTTGTTGTCTGAATTATTGTTAAGCTTGCCTTAACACTTGGACACTTTCTTTGGCCTCTTAGTAGCACCTCCACAGCCGTCTCTCAAACCTATTCAGTTCTTGTGAGCTACATTCACTGACTCTGCCCAAGGATGCCTCAATGCTCCATTGTGTCTCAGTCTCAAGATGGAAAAATAACTCTGTCATTCTCACGCTACCGGTCTTGAGCATCTATACCACCAATACGAGTCCCATTGTTGTCATTTTTCTCCCCATAGCATTATTTCGCTTTGGCATTTTATTTTTTTTCTTTTTAACAATTTTTAAATTTTATATTGGAGTATAGTTGATTAGCAATGTTGTGTCAGTTTCAGGTGTACAGCAGAATGTATTAATATATGTAGTTACCATTGCAGTTATTTTAATACAATTGTTTTTCTTCTTTTCTATTAGCCTCAGTTTTCCCTGACATATTTGTCAAAATGAAAATAAAGTAGTTAAAAATCTCTGAAGAAAGTCTCTCCATTTTGGGCCTGGTATAGCAGCTTAGTTCTCCAGTTACACTTCTGTGCATCCAACTAACAAATGTGTAACAACACTCACCCAGGAGAATTACAGTGGATTGAGGCTGCCAATTTATTGCTGCTGATAAGAAGGTGTGAGGCAGTTGCTGCCCTTCTAGGCTAGAGCTCAATGAACAAACAATCTTTCCCTATGTCTTCACAGAGCTTGTGTGACCGGCAATATTATTTTTATTTAATTAACTTTTAGTTAGTATTTCTCAAGGGTAGATAGGAATAAAAAATCCAAAATTTTCTTATAAGATGTGAATAATTCCTGCAAATACTTTTAAACAATAAGAAGAAAAAGAACACAACTTCAGTATTTCAAAGCTTTAGTTGTCAGTCCAGTATTTGTCTGCCTTATCAAGTCAAACTCACAGCTTTTTGATGACCTCTAGGAGAAGGCAATGGCAACCCACTCTAGTACTCTTGCCTGGAAAATCCCATGGATGGAGGAGCCTGGTAGGCTGCAGTCCATGGGATCGATAAGAGTCGGACACCACTGAGCGACTTCACTTTCACTTTCATGCATTAGAGAGGGCAATGCCAACCTACTCTAGTGTTCTTGCCTGGAGAATGCCAGGGATGGGGGAGCCTGGTGGTCTGCCGTCTCTGGGGTCACACAGAGTCGGACACGACTGAGCAACTGAACTGAACTGAACTGAAGCAATGTACAAGGCACCCACCCTGTACAAGGCACCCATCATGTATAGTTCTGATGGGATACTCTCAACCTAAAGCTCTGCCTCCTTCAAGTCAAGCGTCTGCTTCCTCCTTGTTTTCTCACCGTGATACTAACTGACATGCCTCTTTCTCTTAACGGTCACCATAGCACCAGGGACAGTTTTTGGATTCGGTGGCCATGTTGGGGAGTTTTTAACAGGAAAGAGATTATTTAATTGACATTAGCTTAGAACTAAAAGCAAAGATGCTTTTATGAGAAAGTTGTTTCCTTTGCCTAAAAGATGACTTTGTTTAACAGAGGGGACGAGCTTTTCTCTGTGGATTTTTGTTTCTTTTTCTTTAAAAAATAATATATTCAAGGATTAGTAAATGCTGGTTTCCCGCCCCCCCCCATACCATGTGGTTTGTGAGATCTTAGTTCCCCAGTCAGAGACTGAACCCTGGGACACAGCCATGAAAGGGCCAAGCCCTAATCATTGGACTGCCAGGGAGTTCCCAAATGCTAGCTTTTTAATTGTTATGATGAAATTGTCAAGCTCTGTCTAAACCAGTTGTAGATCACTGTCTTGTGTACAAGTATGTCAAGCTGTTATCTACATCCAAACTTAATTTTCTTACAGAGGAAATGCAATTGCTTTTGTATATTAATCTTCTATCCTGCAACCTTGCTAGAATCACCTAGTAGTTTCAGCAGCCTTTGTTGTTGTTGTTGATTCTTTGGAGGTGTTTCTTACATAGACAATCGTGTCATATAATTACTTTGTACAGCAGTATTTCATATTTTTATGAAGCTGAATCCCTCTCATTTGTTTTCTATTCCTCTTCCTTCTTTTTCAACTCTCTTAGGAAACATTCAAGGTTAACTGATGTAAAAAGTCAGTACCCACTCAAATATTTAGTCCAGATAAATAGTCTAAAATGTCCTAAAGAAAGTAAAAATTAGTTATTAACTGTGTTTCTCTTTGTCTTTTGTTTTGTGTTTCTCTTTATGTATTTTGTGTTTCTATTTATCTATATTTATA
>SJYC01098522.1:0-29186 GCA_006408675.1 Madoqua kirkii
AATGCTATAATACATATTAAAATAATTATACAAATAAATAAATATTAAAATAAATATAATTTATTTATATAAATAATTTAATTTATTGTATTAATTGTATAATTATATAAATAATTTATTTATATTTTTATAAAACAACATAATTTTTGACTTCTTAAATAAGTGTTCATGTAATAGAATAGCTAAACAATTTCACGATCTTTTGTTCTCAGGTTTTCTGTTGTAATGGAGAGTTAAAAAATTGCTTTTTTTCTAAATAATTATTTTGATTAAAGATAATCTGTATAAATGATTATTTAAAGTAGGTACAATAGCTATGGAAAAAGGCATATATGTGTACAAGTCAATGGATTTTTTCTAATTTTTAATTTTAAAACATTATATGATATACTTGTGTTTTGCTGTGTTATATTATACTGTATGTGGGTGTGTGTGTGTTCATTTGTGTCTGACTCTTTCAACCCCATGGACTGTAGCACACTAGGCCTCTGTCCATGGGATTTCCCAGGCAAGAATACTGGAGTGGGTTGCCATTTCCTCCTCCAGGCGATCTTCTCAACCCAGGAATCAAATCCATGTCCCCTGTGTCTCGTGCATTGGCAGGTGGATTCTTTACCACTGCGCTACCTGGAAGGCCCATATTATACTTCACATAATATTAAATAGTATACTGAACTTCCAAGGCCTCAGAATTCCATCATTAACTTTCATAATATTAAGATCAATCCTTTCTAGGATGCACAAGTTATCTCCTACAGTAAAAGAATTACTCAGGCTTTTGGAAACTACTTTCAACTGTAGATTCTGCCCCTTTTCAAGCTGATATGACTAATTAATGCAATAGACTTGTATGATACCTAAGGTTTGTCAGCAGAAAGTAGAAATTGCCTTTCTAAAACACCCACCTGAGTCTTCTCTGCGCAATGTATAGATTTGATCTTTTGAAAAAGGCACCAGAGAAAAATTGCCCTAGAGCCCTGATGAAAAAGAAGCTAGCAGGTACTATTAACAACTCACATAGTAGTAAAATTCCAAGTTGTTAACCACTGGGAAAATGTTGTCAGCCCAAAGGCATACATTGCTTCCTTCTTACTATTGGACATTCATCCCATAAAGGGATCTTAAACAGAAGATTCTCGGAAATCTGTATAAGTGACAACCACATGATTAGAAACCTTTAATCAAAGCTTTGAAACAAGCTGGTGACTGCAAAAGTAGACAGATTCCATGCAAGACAATGAAGTAAAGGTGATTTTCTAATTCTTCAGCGCCCTTTTCTAAACCTTTGCTGCTGCTAAGTCACTTCAGTTATGTCTGAGTCTTTGTGACCCCCTGGACTGTAGCCTCCCAGGCTCCTCTCTCCATGGAATTCTTCAGGCAAGAATACTGGAGTGGGTTGCCATTTCCTTCTACATGGGATCTTCCTAACCCAGGGATCGAACCTTCGTCTCCTGCTTGGCAGGCAGATTCATTACCACTGATGCAACAGGGAAGCTCAAACAACACATCCTATAATATATAAAAAAGGAATGGATTAACCCTTGTACAGGGATTGACTATGTTCTCTGGACACCCTCCTGATCCTGGTCAGCACAGTCTTGACAATGGAAAAAATTTGAATATCATGGATTAATAAGCCATGGTCTGTCTGTCTTCCTCTGACTGAAAAGGAGGACTGATAAAGAAAAGCAGGATCTGACAGCAGAAACCTGGCCTGGCACTATTCATCCTCTGATGCTGCTGGCCAGGCACTCAAAGCTAGGCATTGATGTTTTCCAGGTAGACATAAGCCATTCCACAGAACACCCATATTGGATCAGGCCACTTCTGTGACCATGAAGCATCAAGGCAAAAACAAGAGTACATCCTAATCATGTCTGAACACAAGCACAACATGAACATTTTTAAACCCCATCATTATCAAGCATTCCCCTCTCCTGACTAATATATGTAAGCCCTGATACTTTAGCAATTACAACTTTAACAGCAGTCTTTATTTTCCCCCTTTTAGGTGAGATCTTTTAAGATTGTCCATCAGATTACTTCTATTTCAACTCAGTATCAAATCCAAAATAAAGATTTGCTTCCCCAAATACTCCCTCAAAGCAAATAAGACAAACTCAAATGTGATATCTATCTATCTATCTATATGTATGTATGTATGGAATACTCCTGAAGGGGCATGTTAGAGTACTGCTGCTGATGCTAAGTCACTTCAGTCGTGTCCAACTCTGTGTGACCCCATAGACGGCAGCCCACCAGGCTCCCCTGTCCTTGGGATTCTCCAGGCAAGAACACTGGAGTGGGTTGCCATTTCCTTCTCCAATGCATGAAGGCGAAAGTGAAGTCACTCGGTTGTATCTGACCCTCAGTGACCCCGTGGACTGCAACCCACCAGGCTCCTCCATCCATGGGATTTTCCAGGCAAGAGTACTGGAGTGGGGTGCCATTGCCTTCTCCTATATATATGCCCCATGGGGAGTATTCTTTCCTCTCTGGAACAACAATAAGACCAACTATGGATGTGTTCTTGGTGTTCTTGATGGTCACTGGGTAAAGGATATTGACAGGGTCAATAAAACACAACTCCTGATTTAAGACATGTTCAGTCCAATGTGGAAACAGGCAATTATTAACCAAAATTTATTATATGAAGTTGGGGTGTCCCTGGTGGCTCAGCTAAAGAATCCATCTACCAATGCAGGAAGCATAGGTTCGATGCCTAGGTATGGAAAAACCCCTGGAGAAGGAAATGGTAACACACTCCAGTATTCTTGCCTGAGAAATCCCATGGACAGAGGAGCCTGGAGGGCCACAGCCCATGGAGTCACAAAGAATCGGAGACAACTTAGCAACTAAACAACAACAACAATTGCATAAAGGTACATAATATGATAGGTTAAACAGTAAAGGAAGTGAAGTGAAAGTTGCTCAGTCGTGTCTGACTCTTTGCGACCACGTGGACAAGTCCATGGAATTGTCCAGGCCAGAATACTGGAGTGAATAGCCTTTCTTTTCTCCAGAGGATCTTCCCAACCTAGGGATCGAACCCAGGCCTCCCACATTGCAGGCAAATTCTTTACCAGCTGAGCCACAAGGGAAGCCTCGTTAAACAGTAGCACTACTGAACTCGGGGACCAGTAGGATACATGAATTGAAGATCCAGGGAGGACCAAAAGCTAACTCTAGCATGAAATCCCAACTTAGATCTGTTAACATTGCTGTATGTTGGAGTATTCACCTGAGCATATGAAAAGGCTTCTGGAAATACAGATTTGGAATTCAGAAGAGAAGTCTAGCTTAGAGAAAGAGATAAGTATGGAGATCAGAAATGAAGATAAAGGTTCTCATGAAGAGACAGTAAAGTAATAGAAGGTTGAGGACTGAAATCTAGAAATTTGGAGAATCCCATCAGTTAAGGGTCAGACAGAGATGAAACAGAATGTTCAGAGAGACGAGAAAGGATACCCAGAACAGTTTATGGAGTGTGGTAAACACACAGTATATTTTTTTTCTGAATGAATACACAAAAGTTATCATTTTCAATTACAATTTTACGTCTCAAAATATCAGCATTTCTCCATTTTTGGTAGAATTTACTATGCTTTTTCTGCTACCTTTTTTGGTTAATCTAAAAATCTTGCCATGATCAATGTCAGACTTTTAGACTTCTCTTTGAGAAACACTGGCAAAGCAAGGATACTCAATCCTATTTTATTTTAAAAATTACTTGCCTGTGTGGTACTGCCTGAGGAGTTACAAGAACCCAGAATATTTAAAATCCATAAACAAAGAAATAGGAAATAGTTAAAGCCTGCTTCTGCAGCAGCTTGGTAAATTTGAATAATCAAATGCATCTTGGAGTAAACTCTTGTGTACGTGGCTGTAAACAGCAATTTCTATTCTTTTAAAAGCGCAAATCGCTTATTACAACAATTCATAATCATTTTCATTTCAGGTTCTAGATGAGAATAAGTCATAATGAGGGAATTTGTACTTTCTAATTAGAGTGGATTTTTTTAAAGCAGAGAAAAAAATGGCGAATTACTACAAAGGAGAGGAAGTCTACAGTCCATTAATTGAAGAAAAAAAAAAAGAGAGAACTTAAAACATGTCCACATCAAATGAGATAAAAAGTTTCAGTCCCTGGGGAAACCCACAAAGCACATATCCTTTCTCCCAGAATCCTGTGGGACTTTGTATAACAGAGGTAAGACCCTAGCTTGAGTTGTTGTGGAAGAGGAATTTGGTGGGTTGGCCATGCTTTGAAAAGGCCTCCATCCTGGGTGTGTGCCAGGTTTCCTGAGCACCCAGTGCACACAATTACTGCATTTGCATGTGTAAATTGGGTAATGGCGTGCCTAACTATCAGATTTGTATGTGAAAATGCTTCAGCATATGCACTATTGGTTGTGTGCCCGCTCAAAGAGGACTTTTAATGGGGTTGCTTTAGTTGGGGAATAAAATTTCTAAGAATTTGAGAGTCAGTCCTACACCTCTGAATCCAGTGTCGATGACCCTATGGATAATTGGCACCCCTTGATAATTACTTTTTTGTTGTATATCCTCTCAAATTCTATCCAGGGGAGGAAATTCATCAGAGGACCATTTGACCAATTCTAATTAGCACGGAGCAAAATTGTACCCAAGTTACTCTTGGCACTGCCTATCTGAGCCAAATGAACAGACTGCAGCATAACCAATCCATCCATCTTGGCCATCTTAATGATCAACATGGATCTATGCAGAATCGACGTAGATTCTTTCTGTCCCCTCCCTAAGATACAATATTTCTCAAACATATTTTTTGTCACATCATTTTACTTTTCTGAAGACTTTAGTGGTTCTCAGTGACATCATAGAAGGAAACAGACAGAACTATTTTCCCATCACCTTCTGAAATAGGTAAAACATAATAATAATTTGTTCACCCTACTTTAGCGGGTTTCTTGCTTCCAAAAGTTCCCATGCTTATTAATCAGTACCCTAGAATGCAAAACCTAGTCTGTCTAAGAGTTTGCCCAAGAAATATTGTAATCATATTTCCTGAATCAAACATTATTGGTCTATATGGTATGGGGATAATAGAACTGATTGTTTCAAATTGGAATTTGATCAAAAAAATTCTGAGAGGTTTGGCTGTTGTAGCTCAAAGGTGCCTTATTCTGAGAAGATCCCTTCTGATAATCCTTACTCCCCCTGCCTTCCAAAAAATCCACCTCGATATAAAGCGACTGTCATAATACTAATACATCTCCTAGAGCCCAGCTTTCTGCTGTCTGCAGTATAAATCGCTCATTCCAACTCAGGATTTAATCTCTTAATATACTCTTCTGTCAGACTGCTTGGGAACAAACTGATTATGTATAATTTGATCTTCTTTTTCACCCATTCATCTTCCCAGCAGTCTTTCCAAAGTTTGTTCTCAGTAACATTTAATAAGAAATGAAAAATGCAGATCCTATGCCTCCTTTCAGATCTACTGAATTAGAAGTTGTGGGAGGGCTTCCCTGCTGGCTCAGTGGTGAAGAATCCACCTGCCAAAGCAGGAGACAGGGATTCGATCCCTGATCAGGGAGGATCCCACAAGCTGTGTGGCTACTAAGCCTGTGTGCCACATCTATTGAACCTGTGCTCTCGAGCCTGGGAACCACGGCTACGGAAGCCCACATGCCCAGAGCCTGTGCTCTGCAACAAAAGAAGCTACTGCAGCGAGAAGTCTCTGCACCACAACTAGAGTATCCCCTGCTCACCGCAACTAGAGGAAAGCCCTTGCAGCAACAAATACCCAGCACAGCCGAAAAAACTAAAAGTAAATAATACATTTTTTTGAAAACTGGGGAGAGTGAGACCCAGGAATCTGTAATTTAACAAGTTCCTTCGGTGACTGTTGCAGACCAAAGCATGCATGTTGTGCAACTTAGTTTTATCTTAGTTGTGCTGTTTGCCTTCCATTTAGCTACGAGGGGGGTCTCAGTATTGAGTTGCAACCTATCAAAAGCAGGCATTACATACCCCTCCTTTAATACAGATGGGATCGTCATACTGGTTTGTAGTTATGAGAAGGAAATCTTTAGCAAGAAAACACAACATGAATATTCAAAATAAGTGTCATAACATAAAACATGGTTCTGTCCAGGGAGATCACTGCCTGACTCAATCTGCCTGCTTCGCCTACAGATCTTGTCGAGAAATGACAGTCTGCAAGGCCCCGGATCATCCTTACTTAAGGTCTGCCATGTAATGGGTATCTCTCAAGCAGTTATCCCTGCCCCAAGAATGCATGCAGTAGGTGATAAGAATGGACTGATTTATGATCCCTCAATATCGGCAAGGTGTAGCATCCCATTTCACAAATAGTATTCTGCTAGATTAGAAAGTATCATAAACACATTGGAGAATCCTCAGCCCAGGAACTATAAACCACTGTATTTTTCCCCCCAACATTTTAATTTAGCTATCTGTTTTGAATTACATAAATAAAAACGAGCCTGTATTTTCTTTATAAAATAAATCAGTCACTCTACATAGGAATCACTAGTTAGATGGAACATCAGGGCATATATAAAATTACATACTTAAAAAACACGAAAACATTTCTCAATGAGAGAAAGCTGCTCACGGTGACCTTCACGTCGAACAGCGGTGGGGGGTGGGGGGACGGTCAGCACGGCACTAAATCATTTTGATTCACAGATGAGATCAACATATTCATATTTGTTTGCCAAATGTGTATTTTAATTTAGGCTTTTCTGATTGATGCGTGTAATTTATGCTGCCCAGAACTAAGGCGTCATATTTTTCTTTTTTCCTAACTAACAGGGGGAGACTTTCTTGGAAACAGATAAAGGAAAGAGTCCAGTAATTTGTAGCAATGTGACTACAGCCACACATGTCCTAGAATTAATGTTCTTCATTAGGGTGGGTAGGATCAGCTGTATGTATACATCAGGTTTTTAATTAACTCAGTCCCCACAACAGGAATTATGATTCAAACTGTTAGCGTTTTTTTTCTAAAATCACAAAATAAAAAAATTGGATGGCACATCTTTTTCACACACACACACACACACACACACAAGGGAAGGGATGCTCAGAGAGTTGAAAGGCTCTTTGTATTATACTGAGAGTGCTCAGAAGATCTTTATAATCCTGTGTTAATCAGATAAAGAAGAGCTTGGCATTGGGTGATTCCAAAGAGATGCTGAAAACTCGACCGTGGTGACAGTTTTCTCTCAGTAGCATAGATATGATTTCAGTTTATTTGTATTGATGTCTTCAACATTCGGGATTTGTTAGATATTTTTAACTGTCTTGTCCTTGCAGAGCTGACCTAGTGGTATTTTAATAAGACACCACCAATGTAAAGAAACTTCAAGAAAGCAGCCTGAGGAGCTTAAATGAAGGGTGAGGGGAGAAACTTTTTATAGCAGCTTCATTCTCTGAGATCATATTAACATAAATTTGACAGTTAATCTCCATATTGCAAAAAGGCTGCCCAGACTTATTTAATTAAACTTAGAAAAAATGTGTTTCTTTATTTGCCAGGTACAGCTTTGATCTTAAAATATCCACTTCCAATTATGATGCAAGGCTATGGTTTGGGGCAGGACCAAGGGACAGAGGATGGTAAGACCAGCACAGGTGAAGGGGTGGGCGGCGATGTAGGGAGCCTTGGTACCAGCGATGTAGCTCTTGCTACCAATGATCCTGAAGAGTCCATGAGAGAGGCTGCTCATTTGTAAACGTTATTTCTTTGCTTTAGATTTTAAAAGACAGAATTAAAATTCAATTAAGATATTTTTCTCAAACACATTTAGAATCTATTCTTTAATAATTATTTGTTGGATAAACGTCCAAACCATTTATCCAGAGGACTATGGAGGAATGAGCCAGGGCTTTTGACATCAGGAGGCAATGAATTTATGCTTCGATCTGTCCGGTATTGAACAGCCAAATGATTTAACTTTTATGAACCTTGAGCGCCTCTTCTGCTGAGATTATCCCATCATTTTTGGAGAGGATAAAATGACTCATTCATTCCAAAAGAATTCATGAGACACTGTCTCTCTTCTAGGCAAAGTGAACAAAGTAATATTCCTGCCTTCCTAGGACTTACATTCTAGCGGAGGAAACAGGAATAGATAAATGGATTTTATCATGTCAGGCAGTTTTAAATTCCATGAAGCAGCACCACAGAATCAGAAGATAAAGGGGCAGTGGCCATGGGAAGGTGGTGTTGAGACAGGGATAGGAAAGGTCCAAGAAAGGGATGTTTGAGCAGAATGGATGGAAGTGAGAAAGCAAAGCCTGAGAATTAGGGGAAGAGAGTTCTGGGTACAGGAACAGTTAGCTCAGAATTACTGACTTGGACCTGACTTGCTTAATGAAGTAACAGCCGGGTGAGGAGTGGGTGGGGATGCAGGGGAAGGAAAAGCTTACTAAACCTAACTCTGGGCTGACTTTCTCACTTTCTTTCCCACTACCAAACCTTGTAGCATTCGGTCCGCCACTGATGGGACACCACGGAAAGACTGATGGCAGGGAAGTGACAGGATCTGGTTGCATTTTACAAACACTGTTTAGGTAGCCCTGTGGAGCATGGACTTGTAATATGGCTGGGGCCAGGGGAGAACAGGAAAGACAGATGAAAAAGATGATTGCAGTATTTTTAGGCAGGCCGTTACAGCAGCTGGGACTGTGGTAATAATGATGGAGGAGACTAACGTGCTCATTTCAGGATATATTTTAAGGTAGAGCTGACAGGATTTGCTAATGTATTAGATCCTATTCCTCTTAAATTACACAAATAAAGAATATATTTACTTAAGGTCACTCTACTACAAAATTAACCATTCAGAATGGCAAATTGCTTCAGAAATGTGGCAAACAGGCAAGCCTTCTTGAGAAAGGCAATAGTATCCCTCAGCCATAAAGAGGAACAAAATTGTGCCATTTGCAGAGACGTGGATGGGCCTAGAGATGATCAAACAGAGTGAAGTAAGTCAGAAAGAAAAATACCAATATCATATACTAACACATATATGTGGAATCTAGAAAAATGGTACAGATGAACCTATTTGCAAAGTAGAAATAGAGACGCGACATAGAGAACTAAGCTGGGAAAACAGGGGTGGGATAAACTGGGAGATTGGAATTCACAAATACATACTACTATGTACACAATAGAAAACTAATGAGAACAGGGAACTAAGCACAGGGAACTCAACATAATGCTCTGTGGTGACCTAAATAGGAAGGAAATCCCCAGAAGGGGGATATATATATACATAAAGCTGATTCACTTTGCTGTACAGCAGAAACTAACATTGTAAAGCAACTATATGCCAATAAAAATTATAAAAAAGAATGACAGATCAAGTGGACCCTATAAAAAGTCATATAGTTGGGTGTCACCCAAGACTTGTCGCACGGTTACAGTGATGTCAGGGTGATAGAAAGCCTCAGCCTTCGTTCACCATGTTAGTATCCTAAAGTACACTGAAACATTTGGAAATTCCTGCAGGGCTTCCCCTGTATGCACATACTATTGTGGTAGTAAATGTGGGATTCCACACTGAGCTAAAAAAAGCAGTCTTCTGAAAGTGTTAGTTGCTCAGTTATGTCCAACTCGACTGCAGCTCACCAGGCTCCTCTGCCCATGGGATTTCCCAGGCAAGGATACTGGAGTGGTTTGCCATTTCCTTCTCCAGGTAATCTTCCCAACCCAGGGATCGAACCTGGGTCTCCTACACTGCAGGCAAATTCTTTACTAACTGAGCTACCAGGAAGCCCTTGCCATCTGAAATCAGAGATAATTGGATGGAAAGAACAAGATGCTGGAGGTAATCTTCCCCATTACTCAAGAATTAATTCTGTAGAGTTTTCATAGCAACAGAGGGCAATCCTCCATGTTATAAATCCCAGGAGAATGAGACTGTGTTTGGTCTTCATATCATCAGGGCCCACTTCATACTGTGTGTTTGTGTATTGTTAGTCGTTCATTTCCTTCCCCGTGAATTTCTGAGTATCCCTTGTGCTGTGCTGTACTTGGTGGCTCAGTTGTGTCTGACTCTTTGCGACCCCATGGACTATAGCCGGCCAGGCTCCTCTGTCCATGGGATTTCCCAGGCAATACTGGAGTGGGTTGCCATTCCCTTCTCCAGGAGATCTTCCCAACCCAGGGAACAAATCTGGGTCCACTGCATTGCAGGCAAACTGTTTACCATCTGAGGCAGCAGGGAATTCCCTACTTCATGCTAGATGGCCATTAATATTTGTCTAAATGAACAGAAGTGAGAAATACAAGGTTTCCATTTATTTAATTTTAGGAATACCTCATAAAACAACATTCAGATATCTGTCTCTTCAAGCAACATTTTGGGTTTTGATGAGGCTTGCAGTAACTTGCCTTTACCAGTTATAGACACAAAATGTTTGTGGTCTTTTATTCCTCTCAATAAAACATCCTTCTGTCATATCATAGCCTGGGCACTTGCAGTTTGGAAGCATTGCCAATCAATTTGGATGCCCAGTTTTCATATTTCTCAGTATGGCCAAAAGCCAAGGCAAGTGCTACTTGCCCGCAGAATAACTTAACCCTCCATACCACACGTGTCTCCAGCATGTGGCTTCTATTGCCCTGATCCCAGTCACCTGTCTAAGTGATGAGCCGGAAGTTGTAACCCCGAGGAGAGAAGATGCACTGAGAAGATACACTAGAGGGAGGTGAGTGTCTCCCTTCAAGACATGAGTGAAGTAAGCCAGAAAGAAAAACACCAATACAGTATACTGACACATATATATGGAATTTAGAAGACAATAATGATGACCCCGAAAGTGAGACAATATAAGAGACACAGAGGTATAGAACGGACTGTTGGCTTCAGAGGGAGAGGGAGAGGGTGGGAAGATCTGGGAGAAGGACAACGAAACATGTATACAATCATATGGGAGATGAAGCACCAGTCTATGTTCAATACAGGATATAGGATGCTTGGGGCCGGTGTATGGGATGGACCGGGGGGATGGGCAGGGAAGGGAGGTGGGAGGGGGCTTTAACATGGGGAGATCGTCCACACCTGTGGCTGATTCATGTCAATGTATGGCAGAACCAATGCAGTGCTGTGAAATGGAATAAGCATTAAACAAAAAATAAAAATTAAAAAAAAAATAATTATCAACAACAACAACAAAAAAAAAAGACATGAGTGGCCGGTCATGAACTTGGCTACCAACACCCCGGAAACAGACTGATGAGTTGTAAGCTTTCTGCTCCTTATTCTCCCAACTTCTGATTCTCTTGTCTGTTGAGTTTCAAGCCTCCCAAAATACTCTAATCTTTCCATCATACAGAGGATTGGCTAAGTAATTTTCTGGGGACTTCTTAGCCTCCTTCAGAGAAACTAGGAGGAAGAAAGAGAATTTTCTCCCTTCCATGGAATAATAGTGAGGCTTTATGTCTTGAGAATATAGAAGAGGACAGTAGAATGTAAGAATAGGAATAAATTAACTTTCCCACTTAGAATAACATCCAAAGTAATGCATTTATAGTTTCTCACCAATTGGTGAGATTAATCTGGGCAAACAGTACTTTTACCTTTGTTTTTGTTGTTGTTTTAAAGATTTTTTTAGGTGGACCATTTTTAAAGTCTTTATTGAATCTGTTACAGTATTACTTCTTTTTTATTTTTGTTTTTCTTTTGGCCATGAGGCATATGGGATCTTAGTTCCCTGACCAGGAACTGTACTCACACCCTCTGTATTGGGAGATGAAGTCTTCACCACTAGATCACCAGGGAAGTCCCTCCCTTTACCTTTTATAGCATACACCACTTTACATTTGACAGGGTAATTCGCATGCATGTACTTGTTTGATAAGGGTAGATGGGATGGAAATTGTTTCTGAACAATTTATCAATATAAAATATGCTCATCGAGAGTAAGTGACATGTCCAAGGATACATATGCTATAATGAGCCCTGACTCTGACGTGGGCGTCATACTTGACTGGGTCCAGTAACTTTGGAGGGCTTTGCAACATCTACTGATGAAAGTTACCATATCACTCAGGGTTCTTAGTAGCCTGAAAGCAGTTTTGGCTGATAGAAGCAGAAACTTGATTTATTGGAAGGCTCATGGGTGGCTCTCAGCATTGCCAAGAGGGCTGAGAAATGATTCCATCTATGTAGGGTTGCAGAGTCGGACATGACTGAGTGTGCACACACACACATGCCCAAAGTCTTTAATGAAAGATACTTTTGTAACATCCAGTAGTAAAACTACCTGGTCACTAAATATCTGCTTGAAAGAATGCTTTTTTCAGAGAAATATTTAATTCATGGATCAGCTGAACGTAATCTATTTTTTCCTTCCCTCACATAGTACTAGGTGATTTTAAAGGCAGAGGAACTCAGTGAGTTCTTTCCCCTTTTATTCCCACTTATCTAAACCTATAGAAAGCAGAAGATTAGGTACCTTGAAATCCTTTGAGTCCCAAATCAACACTTACTGCCCATGTGAATTCAGATTTCTTTCATTTCTTATTTACTTCCAAGAGTCGATTGTTCATTCATTCATTCATTCAGGAAGTATTCATTGAGGGGCTGAGATTAACACTGTGAAAGTGGTTTGGAGACTATAAAGTTCAATGACAATTGTGGTTACCACACAGTATAACCTGGCACTCATTTTTATCTTCCTGATGATATTTCTTATTTCTGGTCTTTCCTCCTGGATGGCAAGATTCCTTACCATAGTCATTCCTCCTTTAACATTTGAGGAGAATGCCAGGGCATAGTAGGTTCAGACTGTGCTACCTGCGCCAGTGCTAAGATGATGTGTACAAAGCAAGCTCTGACTTTGATTCTGACCTGCAAAAGCCGTCTCCCTCTCCCACTGCTCTGAGTCACATCTGAATTCTTTATAGCATTCATTCAGGACCTTTTCTCATCTAGCCTTAACTTACTGGTGTTTTTCCCAAAATTTCAACCTTCTCTTGTCAAATTAACTTAAAATTCCTCACCCTTGTAATGTCTGGTACTCTCCTTCCATCTCCTGAAGCTTAATGCTGTTTCTTGCCTGGGAAGTACCCCCATCTGATTAATCTTTATATTTCAGAGCCCAGCTCAAATGCTAACTTTTAAATTACTCAAAGTAGGCACATGTCTTTGCCTTGTGAACAAATAGAAATGTCAGTGTCCATAATATCTTTACTATCATGAAGTTATCATTCATTTGATTTCTTTGTCATCTCAAGGAGATTTACCTTCCAGGAAGTTGCATCTCCTGTGTCAGGGTACCACGATGTTCAGGACAAACTCCTGAACATGAGGAAAAGTGAAAGTGAAAGTAAAAGTCACTTCTTCGTGTCTGACTCTTTGCAACGCCAGGGACTGTAGCCTGCCAGGCTCCTTTGTTCATGGAATTCTCCAGGCCAGAATACTGGAGTGGGTAGCCATTCCTTTCTCTAGGGGATCTTCCCAACCCAGGAATTGAACCAAGATCTTCCACATTGCAGGTGGATTCTTTACCATCTGAGCCACCAGGGAAGCCTAAGTATACTAGAGTGGGTAAGCTAGCTCTTCTCCAGCAGGTCTTCCCAACCCAGGAATTGGACCAGGTCACAGAATTCCAGGTGGATTCTTTCCCAGCTGAGCTCTGTGGCAGTGTATTAATGCCTGGGCAATCTATAGATTTTTAGTTCTTAAAGCTTATTGTACTTCTTATTGTAACAACTTTTCAAAACTTTATTACTTACATTTTATAGACAGAAGAGTTAATTCAGGCTATAATAAAATCAGGTAATTATGGACTTCAAAGAGATCCAACCAGTTCATCCTCAAGAGATCAGTCCTGGGTATTCATTGGAAGGACTGATGTTGAAGCTGAAACTCCAGTACTTTGGCCACTGACTTTGAACTGACTCATTTGAGAAGACCTGATGCTGGGAAAAATTGAGGGGAGGAGGAGAGGGGACGACAGAGGATGAGATGGTTGGGATGGCATCACTGACTCAATGGACATGGGTTTGGGTGGACTCTGGCAGTTGGTGATGGATAGGGAGCCCTGGCATACTGCGGTTCATGGGGTCACAAAGAATCAGACACGACTAAGCGACTGAACTGAACTGAATGATGAAAACAGGATTCAGAAGCCAGTCTTCCAGGATGTAAACTTTATATTGCTCATGTTCAGGTTTTGTCTACATTTCTCCCTATACTTATAAATAGAAATAGTAGTGTGTGTGTGTGTGTGTGTGTGTGTGTGTGTGTCTGTGTGTGTGTGTGCGTGCACACATCTACACACTCAGTTGTGTCTGACACTGTGACCCCATGGTCTGTGGCCCACCAGGCTCCTCTGTCCATGGGATTTCCCTGGCAAGAATACTGGAGCTGGTTGCTATTTCCTCTTCCAGGGGATCTTCCCAGCCCAGGGATCAAACCTGCATCTCCTGTGTCTCTTGCATTGGCAGGCAGATTCATTGCCACTGCATCACCTGGGAAGCTTCAGATAGTAATAACTGCAGAAAAATTAATATCCACAGTTGATTTGGTTTGTAAGCGACTATGTTGCTCCATTATTTCTTTCCTTCTAGGCATGGTATGTTCTGCATTCTACTTTATCAGATTCCCATATAATCTTTGCTAAGGGTACAGACTCTGAGAAGCAGGTCACTTTTCATGAATGAAAAGGAGCTTTCCACGCAGCTAGAGTAAAGTATTTTGTTATACAAATAGCAAGTGATGTTAAGTCCTTAAGATTTAGGCAAGAGTAAGATGGGAGTGGATCACAGAATACCTATAGGGATTTTGTGGAAATGTTCCTTTTGAATTGATAAAACAAGGATTATGAATCTCTTATATTGCTGTCCCTTGTCATCAGGAGAGACATACTCCTGGACACTTAGGACTGATATAATAAGAGGCTACAATAAATCTTCTCTACAACTGGAGACTATGCCTGGAAGCCCTTTTAGCAGGTAAAAACTGGGTTACGTATATTCTTTGTTTAAGAAAGTTATGATGTGTCTTCTTGGTGGCTCAGTGGGAAAGAATCTGCCTGCCAATGCAGGAGGCGCAGGTTTGATCCCTGGTCTAGGGAGATCCCACGTGCCACGGAGCAACTAAGCTCATGTGCCACAACTATTGAGCTTGTATAGAGTCTGGGAGCCACAACTACTGAAGTCTGTGCACCCTGGAGCCTGTGCTCTGCAACAAGAGAAGCCACCGCAATGACAAGCAGCCTCTGCTGCAACTAGAGAAAAAGACCTTGCAGCAGTGAAGACCCAGCACAGCTAAAAATAAATAAATAAAATTGTTTTTTAAAATTCCTTAAAAAAATAAAATTTGGGGTTCCATTTTCAGCCATCAGGACAGATATGATCAATACAAGAATGGGGAGAGGATTAGCATTTTGGAACTAGGATTTCATATATGTCTAGTTACCAATACCAGGGAATGTTGTCAAATATTTCTGAGAAAGCTCACACTGTCTCCGTAGGTTGATTAGATGAGCTTTCGTACACTGGAAACCTGACTACTTTCCAACAACTTGATTTCACAAATGGAAAAACAGCATCTGTTTTCCTGCAGCTTCACATATGGCAATCATTGTTGCTAAGACAAGCTGAAGCAGGTAGTTGGTGCGACAGTGCCCCTCTGCAGCGCTGCCATCTCCTGGGACCAGATAACACTGGTCTGCTGTGAGGGGCTTGGGCTCCCCAGGCAGTGGAAAGTGCATATTTAATCAACATATGCAAAGCATCCCTATGAACAGCAAATTACAGAAAAAGTGATCAAATACAATATTTAGAACCTCTCTGTTTGTATTTGCAGTGGCTGATCTGAGTAGGTATACTTCATGCCACATTCTTTGAGTACTTAAAAAAAGAAAACAACTCAGCCAGTGGTCTGCAGAGGGAATGGAATTGAAATGCTTCTATATATGCAGGAAGGTGGGTAGTACTTCTTACGAGAGAATAAAATTTGTCACATTAGCCAGCAATGAAAAATTAAAAAAGGGAATCCATGTTGGCCAGAAATGGAAATATATTTTGCATATAAAAGAGCAGATTCCTCTACAATTTAATTAAAGGGGCTCTCTGTCCCTCTGATTGTATTTTAAAACCCTCAATGTATATAATATAAATAAGATCCCCTAATCTTATTAGTGGCCCATTTGAGGGGAAAATGTCGTGAAACTGAACCACCAAACTTCCCCCTCACCCGCAGGATCAGTGTTTGTGTTTTGAAGGTCAAGAGATTGGCAGCAGTAGAAACTAACTTCCAGTCTCCATCCACCAGCCAGTATATTGCAAGCAAATGCTCTTTTTCTGAAATTGCCATGTCCAGTGGCCTTAACCCTGATTTGGAAGAACAACTCAATCAGCTACAGAAAGGATAGCCTACAAGGATTCTGGAGCCATCTTTGACTTCCCAGGTGGCACAGTGGTAAAAAAAAAAAAACAAACCTGCCTGCCAATTCAGGAGACACAGGAGACATGGGTTCAGTCCCTAGGTCAGGAAGATCCCCTGGAGGAGGGCATGGTGACTCACTCCAGTATTCTTGCCTGGAGAATCCCATGGACAGAGGAGCCTGGCAGGGTATAGTCCATGGGATCACAAAGAGTGGGACTTGACTGAAGCAACTGAGCAGCCACACACACAAACTTCTGAACCAGAGAATCACCAAATTCCATTTTAGATTCAGTAAATTAGTCTTTTATCCAATCATTTATTCTCATAATCTATCATCATCTGAAAATTAAAGAGCTAGACTTGTCTAATGAAAATGTCCAGGATCAAGGTGAATTATAAGCAACTTGAGAGTGGAGAACACACATTTTAGTTCCTGCATACACACACACACACACACACACACACACACACACATACAATTTTTTCATGGGGTAAATTGTACTGCAGCACTTAATACAATTCAATAAATAAAGGTGTCTGTTTTATACCAAGACCTTCTTATTTCCAGGGATGCAAAGATAAGTCAGGCATTCTAGAACAGATCCAGTGATTGAATATTGGCAGCATGAAGAAATGAATATAAATAAACAAAAGGGAAACCTCAGGGCAAAATTTTAGCAAAGTTGACATGAGATAAAAATTAGCAACCCACTTAATACTATGTGTATTTTATTATTTTCTAAGTTTCAATGAAAATTAAAAACCAAATAAGATTGACCACACTAATTTTACCTGAGGAAAAGTTTCCTTTTCTGGATTTTTAAAACCTCACAGAAGTCCTACATGTTTTATTCTATCCATAAAAGAATAATTTTCATGTTTGAAACTATTTTGCCTGAACCCTAACTACTCACAAAATTTGAAAACAAGTTAAAGAGAAGTGATGATGTTTACAGTGTCCCTCTTGAACTCCTCTTTGAAATATCCTCTGAGCAACTGTCTGTTCACTGTCTGATGATCCATTCTGCTCTCTGCATCACTAAGCAAACTTCAAAGGAAAGCTTATCAGTTCCATCAAGTCTTACCTGTCTACTTGTTTTTCAGCCAGATGACTCCCAGAAACAGTGTCATGTACAGATACAAAAAGCATAGCCTCTGAAACCAAACTGTTTTTCAAATGCTTGTTCTTGCCTGTTTTCCTAGCTGGGAAGAACAGATTACAAAATAGCACAGTCATCCCTGGGTATTCATAGGGGACTGGTTCCAAGACCCACTGGGGGTACTAAAATCTGTGGATGATCCAGTTCCATAGTCAGAGCTCTGTATCCATGGTGACTGCATCTGGATACAGGGGGCTGCCTATTCCTCAGAGGCTGCTAGAGGATAGAGCAGGTGTAAAACTCTCAGAGTGCTATTGCACTTAAAGTGTTAGTCACTCCATTGTGTCCAACTCTCTGCAGCCTCATGGACTGTAGCCTGCCAGGCTTCTCTGGCCACAGGATTCTCCAAGCAAGAATGCTGGAGTTGGTTGCCATTCCCTTCTCTAGGGGATCTTCTCGACTCAAGGAACAAACTTGATCTCCTGCATTGCAGGTGGATTCTTAACCATCTGATCTACCAGGGAAGCCCTGCTTTTAAGAGTGTTCTAAATGCTGCAGCTACTATTACCATTATCAAAACATTTCCCACAAAATCAGTGAGTTCAGTAAGGGGCATGATATCCACATGGAAGATTTCTCATACCTGCTTTAGGAAACTTCACTTTCGGGAGACCGTGGGGCCCTCTGGCTGAAGAGTGATCTTTCCAGCGTGGGAAATAGCAAATGCTGGGGAGTCAATATGCTTGAGTACTGGTCCTACTTCTATTGAACTCAAGAATCACCAGAGATGCTGTGAAATGCAGACTCCAGAGTGAAAGTGTTAGTTGCTCTGTCGTCTCCAACTCTTTGGAGATCCTATGGACTGTAGACCACCAGCCTCCTCTGTCCATGGGATTCTCCACGCAAGAATACTGTCCATTTCCTTCTCCAGGGGCTCTTCTCGACCCAGAGACTGAACCCTATGTCTCCTGCACTGGCAAGCAGACTCTTTACCACTAGCGTCACCTAGGAAGCCCAATGGGGCTGTTTCTCACAAACACATCATAGAAATTAAATAAGACAATGAATGGAACCCACAAAGCTGGACTGGCACAGGAGAAATGGGTTTTAGGTTCTTTAAGCTTTGTCCATGTATAGAATTAAATCATCAGAAAGCACAGACAAAACTTTTTGGACAGTGCGTATGTATGCATTGACCTCTGTTGAGGAGTAAATGTCTAGATAATTTTGTTTTTTGCTGAATCAGGAATCCTTCTTGTGGTGGGCTTGAAGATAGGCTAAGAGGACACCCATTCTTCAGCAGTAAACAAAGTATATTGATGAAGCTATTTGCAGGAAAGGAATGGAGACACAGAGGTAAAGAATGGACTTACGGACACAGTGGGGGAAGAAAAGAGTGGGGTGCATGGAGAAAGTACGATCAACATACACACATTACCATGGGTAAAAAGATAGCTGGTGAGAAGTTGCTGTTTAACACAGGGAGCCCAGCCATTTGCACTGTGATGATGGAGAGAAATGGGACAGGGGAGGGGAGGGAGGCTCACAAGGGAGGGAATGTAGAATTATGGCATTGTTGTACAGCAGAAACCACACAACATTTTAAAGCAATTTTCCTCCAATTAAAAAATAAATATTTTAAAAGAACCATAATTTTTTTTAAAGAAACAATGAAAAAAAAATAGAGTAACTAGTGAGGCTGAGAGTGTACTGAAACTCTTTGTTGTGCTGAGGCAGAAAAACCCCTGCCCTAAATGGACATGTGTAATTATTTTTCCGGAAAATATAACTCCTCCTAACTTTCTCATACACAATACATAGAATGTCATCTTTTGCCACCAGCAATACCCATTGATCTACATCTGACATTTTATGTATTGTGCATGTAGAAGGCCGTGAGAGTAAGAAGGATTAGAAAGGGAGAGGGATGGATATAAGGGAAAGATGAAAGAAGAATTTTAGTATTCTCCCCAGAACTTTCCCTTTAACCCCAAAGAGAAAACTTAGAGCTTGGTGTCATGTGCACATTTTTTTTGGTATAGAGCTACTGAGGATCAACATACGTATCTACATGTGAGCTTTCCCCACCAATTAAACCAGATGCAATAAGAATTTTTTTTCCTAGCATATTTGAATGTTGTTCTGGGGGAAAAAATAAAAAAGAGTATCCAGACACTTAACTGGCACGGAATGTTAAAAGAGAGAGAATTTGTATGCATTAGGCAGCAATATGCAAAGAGTCAATTCCCAATGCTCTATGCCAATGGAAGAGGCACACTATCACAAACTGTGGATGATCTAACAGCCATTTGTGCTTGGCATTGATATGCTTTTGTGATTTAGTTTTGCCAGACATTTTTTAGTTTAGGCAAAAATGAAAGTGTAGTATTTCTTAAGTATACAGGAATGATCCATATGAATAACAGGTTGAAGTAGGATGATTCAAAGCATATAATCTAGTCCCCATTAATTTGTGATGGAAGGGAGACAGAGAAGAAAGTCATCATTGGATGCCTGTGCCTTTTACTTTCAGTGTATAAGAAAATCTAAAAAATAATCCTAGGTTAAATTTGTCCATTTTGTTAGATGAGAAAACTGATTCTCAAACAGTTCAGTTAACTTACTTCTACCATTTTCTAGACCTTACCTCGGTGAGGCACTTTTGTTTTGTTTTGGGATTATTGTTGTTTGCCTGTGTTGCTTATCTAAAGTATTGGGCTCTGTGTCTTTTTCTTCCACATCCTTTTGTCTTTCAAGATCATTATTGTCTCAGAGTGGGTCTCTGAAACCCCAAGGGCTCCAGGGGCAGAATTGAAAACTAGGCCATTCTCTAATTAAAATATAACTCTTAAAGTATTGTTATGATTTAATTTGAGAGCAATTTTAGGTTAATTATAGAATTGAGGGGAAGGTAAAGAAATTTCCCATATCCCCTGCCTGGCACATGCATAGCCTTCCCCATAAGGAACATCACTCTCCTGAATGGTATCAATGTATTTTTTGCCAAAGATAAACCCACACATCATAAGCACCCAAAGTCTACAGTTTACATTAAGGTTCACTCTTGGTATTGAATAGACTATGGGTTTGTACAGATGTATAATGACATCTGTGGCTCAGGTGTAAAGAATCCACCTGCCGTGTGGGAGACATGGGAAACTCGGATTTGATTCCTGGGTCAGGAAGATCCCCTGGAGAAGGAAATGGCAACCCACTCCAGTATTCTTGCCTGGGAAATGCTATGGACAGAGGAGCCTGGTGGCTACAGTCCATGTGGTTGCAAAAGAGTCAGGCACAGCTGAGCAACTGAACAACAACAAAATTGGAGTGGGCCTTCACGTAGTATTTTTGGAAGTATACATTGATGTTTATTTTCTGATTTCATGTATACCTGATAAAATATTTGTTGTTATTTCTCCATTGAAATTTATAGAGTTAGCTTTTCCCTACAAACATTGAAGAATTGATGCTTTTGAACTGTGGTGTTGGGGAATACTCTTGAGGTTCCCATGGACTACAAGGAGATCCAACCAGTTCATCCTAAAGGAAATCAGTCCTGAATATTCATTGAAAGGACTGATGTTGGAGCTGAAACTCCAATAGTTTGGCCACCTGATGTGAAAGGCTGACTCATTTGAAAAGACCCTGATGCTGGGAAAGACTGAAGGCAGGAGGAGAAGGGGACGACAGAAGGTGAGATGATTGGATGGAATCACTGAATCAATGGATGAGTTTGAGTAAACTCTGGGAGTTGGTGATGGACAGGGAGGCTTGGCGTGCTGCAGTCCATGGGGTCACAAAGAATCGGACACGACTGAGGGAATGAACTGAACTGAACTGAACTGAACAAACATTGTAAGTATCTATTGATTTTCTTCCTACTCCTATGTTGCAGGTGAGGTTTGAGACTAACCTGATTCAATGGTTTTAAAGATAAGCTGTTTTTACCGCATGTATCTTTAGGGAATATTTTCACTTTCCTGGCAGTCCAAAAATTTCAGTAGGAAATATGTTGGTATGTGCCACTTATTAAATTGGGCTTCCCAGGTGGCACTAATGGTAAAGAATCCACCAGCCAGCAGAAGAGCTGGGTTTGATCCCTGGGTCTGGAAGATTCCTTGGAGAAGTAAATGGAAACTCACTCCAATATTCTTGCCTAGGAAATCCCATGGACAGGAGCCTGGTGGGCTATAGTCTGTGGGGTCACAAAAGAGTCGGACATGACTTAGTGACTAAACAATAACAAAAACTTATTAAAGTTACCCATTTTATGGTGGGCACTTGCAATGTGCATACTTTTGCCTTCCTTTAGCTCAGGAAATTTCCAATATTATGTCATAGTTACTGATATTTAGTTCATCCTTTTTTATTCGGACACATTATTTGTATATTGAGTCTCCAGGTTTTATCTTTAAAAAATGTCCCATCGTTTTTATTTTTTACTTTTTCTTTGAGTTCCAAGAAGCCTATACTCCGTATTACTGGCTCTATTTTCTGCCTTGGCAATTCTGCTTTTTATTGGCACCATAGAGCTTCCTTGGTGGCTCAGAGGTAAAAAATTCGCCTGCCAATGCAGGAGATGTGGGTTCAATCCCTGGGTCAGAAAGATCCTCTGGAGAACGAAATGGCAACCCACTCCAGTATTCTTGGCTGGGAAATCCCATGGACAGAGGAGACTGGTGGGCTACAGTCCATGGGGTCGCAAAAGAGTAGGACATGACTACGTGATTAAACAAATGATGATTTTGCATTTCTTCAGCTTAATCTTTGCTTAAAAAATGAACTTATGCATTTTGTATATGAGTTTAGTAGCCTGTTATAGTTTATGTACATATAATTTATACAGTTAAAATTAATTATTTCCCTAAGCCCTGATTAACCTGAGCCTGAAGCTCATTAATGAGTTTTCTTTCAGTGCAGTACATTAACTTCTCAGGTCTATATTTACTTATTTGTTGTTAGATAATTTAGTACAGTACAGGGATAGGTTAAGAAATGGAAGCAGTGAATTCAAGTTAAATTAATATAAGTGATAGGAAGAGCTATTTAGAGTCAAATGTTACTGTGACTGTTCAGCCTTTACAAGACAACTGAAATATCTCTTGTATTCTGGCTAACGGTAAAGTTAAGTGAGGAGGGAGAGAAGAGGAAAATGGCTTTAGAGGCTCTTAACTATACAAGAACACAAAATCAGAAAGTAAAAACCTACATCATGCCTTGGTGATAGAAATTAATGTGAATATCCCCAGATCCCATAAGTAACTTAGAAAATTGCTACAGAAGACAGAAGCCTAGAGTTAGTTTAATGGGGACATCATGAAGAGAGAACTTGGAAATTCATGATTACAAGATCTTTGTTATCATAGTTTGGCAGGATCTAAAGGTATAGGGGTTTTACCAGCAATCTCAGCATTACAACACATTCTATTAAATTATCCCAAACACTTATGGTGATGTTTAAGCAACCACAACATGAAAATCCCCTCTCTCCCTGTGGAGAGAGTTAGACTTAGAATGGGCTTTAGACATCGGGATTGGAATTGCAGCCTATACCATAGCCTCTAGTCCCAAAGCTGGGTGATTTCCCAAGTTTCGAAAATATCCATTTCAGCTCGTTGCCCTTTCTATGTCTATGTCTATTGCTCTTTTACATGGGAAGCTGGACAAATTTGTAAAATAAACTTCGAGTTTCTTGCCTTTCTCCTCTGCTTATTGCCACCATTTGTATTCCTTATGGAGTAAATATTTTTGAATCTGAGCTGGGAGTTAAAACAACTGGGAAACACTCACAGACTCTGAAAGTTATTGGCTCGCTCCTTTTCCATCACATTCTTGTTCCTGTTTAGACTCTTCTCATACTAGGAAGCAGGGAAATGAATCACTTCTCCAGAACTTTAGTGCCCCCCTTGTGCAACTTGATAAGGGCCAGCCAGGATGGCAGAGACCCAACAAAAACAAAAAAGGACTAAAATAGGATTATTTCAGGGTTTTTTTGTCCAAATATATAGAGGAGCCAAAATGCATTTTCACACACCGCAGTTTTTTGTTGTTGTTGTTTGGTTTTTTTTTTTGCTTTCACTGCCTATATAAAGGAAAACACCTTGTCTTTCAAAAGGGGAACTCCACCTCTGAAATTATGGAACACTGACACAGCATCATTCATCTTGGCAAAAGTTGACTGAGCAGATGATGTAGATCCACTTAACTTGGACTCAATCACAGGTTTTGCTATTTTCATTTCACAGGCCAGATGTAGCTCATCATCGGTTGGAATCAATTCCAGAAGAGGTGTTAGAGTCTGTTGGTCCAAGAGAAAGTCTGATCCAGACGCTGAAAAGAGCCATGAGGAAAATGGATACCATTTCCACTGATCTCCCAGCAATTTAGTTAGTCCAATATTCAGTTCAGATTAAGCAGTGGGATAATCGAGAAGTGGTGCTGTCAATATTTTAGTTAATTTAGAAGTTACTCAGTCCCCAGTCATTGTGAAATCATCTCCTACATTCTCTCTCTGTGATGACGCTCTCATATCTGAATGGAGAGGAAAACTGAATAGTTAATAATGCACACTCTTGGTTTCAAAAAAGTGTAGGAAGAGCTAGAGACCAATTACATGCTCAGGATGTGTTTCATTGGGTTCCTTGAGTCACCTGTGTTAACTTGAATCTGACCACCAAATGCTTCATAATTTGTTGCTGCAACTCCTGTATCTCAAAAAAAAAAAAGTTTAACTTATTGAATAGAATACAATGAGTCAGTACTATGAGATTGAAATAGAAGTTTAGAATCTTTTTTTTTTTTTCTGATGCATGTTCCTGATCAACTGTCATCTTCTCATTGCAGCTCTTCCTAGTAGCCATGTCAAACACTACTCTTTTTATTCTCCATCTTAATTATATTATATGTAAATATATTGATTTAATGACTTTCTCTTTGAATAGAATACAAGCTTCAGGAGGGTAATATGAGGTAATACTGTCTCTAGCAAAGAGACAGTATTTTGCAAATAGTGATAATTTAATACATATTTGTTGAATTAGGAGCCCCATCCAAAAATCTTATGGTTTAACTCAAAGATGTTTAGTGACTAATTTCTTGCCTCTATCCTTTTATTTCCATTTTTTGCAAGGCTAGACTAATTGGAAGAGAGGAAGTGAAACAAGAAATAGATTTTCTTGGCTGGAAGCAAGGTAAAAAAAGTACAGCACATAGTCATTTTAGTTTTAACTTTTTTTTAAAAAGGTGAAGAATAGGACAAAGTCTTTGGCTCAGGAAAAAAATGTGAAAAAAGAAAAAAATAATATATCTCACCTTCCATATCCTTTTGTAAAGATAAAGTCAATATTTTGAATATGATTCAAAATTTCTAAGTCTGCTTTACATCAACTGCATTTTCTCTTCTTTTTGACACCCTTCACCCATTTCTCAGGATGTGTTTCATTGGGTTATAATCAATCCAGTCCTGGCTCCATTACTAGCCTTGTTATTTTACCCTTTGTGAGATGGGATAATTAAAGCAATCAATTCCAAGAGCTTTTGTAAGGATTGGATCAAATAATGCAAATGAAGTATTCAATGCATAGTAAATGCTCAGCACACATTAGTTAGCTGTTGCTAGTTATATGAAGAAACTAAGGCTAATAAGAGCTTCCTTGGAGGCTCAGATGGTCAAGAATCTGCCTGCAATGCTCAAGATCTGGATTCAGTCCTGGGTTGGGAAGATCCCCTGGAGAAGGGAATGGTAACCCACTCTAGTATGCTTCCCTGGAGAATTCTATGGACAGAGGAGCCTGGCACTACAGTCCATAGGGTCACAAAGAGTTGGTCACAACTGAAGTGACTTAGCATGCATGCAAGGCTAAAAGGTTACTTGTCTTTCAAGGCTAGTAGGCTACTAAATGGTGGAGATTGGATTAAAAACAGATCAGTCCATGGGGTTGCAAAGAGCTAGACGCCACCAAGGGACTGAACAACAACTCCAGTTTTGGAGTTATGCTTTTTTCCTGAGAATTGTATCCAGACTTCTAAGTTATATAGTTAATAGCACACACACAAAAAAAGAGCATGTACTTCAAACATTTATTATAAATATTACCTGTAATAGTCTAATCATAAGAGCGTGTACATTACAAATAACACACAAAATTAGAAGTCAAAGGAAGGCTATAAGAAATAAATACAAATTTAGTATACTTTCACTTCATATTATCACTCTTACTGTCTCTAGGTAGGTGTTTGTCTAACTCTAGTTTGTGTCCCTAACCCTAGTGTAAAATAGAAAGCCTTGCCTATAGCAGACTCTCAATAAGTGTGGTGAATAAAAGACTATGAGCTTTTACTTTATGCTGTTATGCTCTATGTTCACTGCTGTAACATACAGACATATTTGAATGCAAATATACTCAAAAGCAGTGTCCTTGAATTGATTTTTAATATATCTTCTAGCTTTCAGCTGCGAAAGGTCAAGCTTCAGTCATCTTCCTCAGAGCATTAGTTAAAAGAGAGAGTTTGTTATACCAGCATGAACAGCTGGTATCCCAAAAGGGACATTTACAAGGAAAAGGAGGAAGGTCCTCAAAGGCCTCCATATCCCATTCAAAATTGTTTGCTTAATTCTCCTATCTGTATGCCTACAGAAAATAAATGCTGTAGCTATCTCTTTAAAAACTCTAGATATGCTGGGGAATTTGTGATTGTTTTCTAACCATGGCTCTCAATCATTTTTTTTTTTTCCAGTGAATGGAATAAACAATAAGTATAGATCTTCAACCTGGAGGTGATTGCTTGTGGACCGGATGGAAGTGTGTGTTTTATTTCCTTCTCCACCAGATGAGAGGGTATAAAAGCAGTCACCTGTCAACCCACTCCAGCCATGAAATTCAGCAGCCTATTGTCCCAATCACTGCTCTCAATCACTCTAAACGGCCTCCAGGGGCCATCATTATTATAGGACATGTTCCTAAGAGTAGATAAATGGAACTCCACCTGCCAGCCTGCATAGGAAAAGATGGACATTCTTGGCCAAAAATATGAAAGGGCCTGGAGCTTTATTGACATTTACATCAAAAATAGTTAGCAATGAAAGCAGCTGTTGTGGCGTGCTTTCACCACGACGTGTTTGGAATATGCTGTGAATTGAAATACAGACCTCCTGACAAGCAATTTACCTTCTGTCAGTCTCCATGTGCTTGCGGCATTACAGGGTACTCACTGTGATAGGCCACTTAAAGCCACACATGTGTACAGTTTGGATGAAAGATTAACTACAATTTGAGGCAGGAAGTAACGAATTGTGGAGTGTCATTCATAATGGCCGACATTGTCATCTGCAGGGTGACACCATAGCAAGAGGTGCCTCTGTTGTGACTGCCTTATGGAATCAGATGTCATTCATTCTAATGAAGTTCTGACTGCAATTCTAATAAGCAGAGTGCAAGACAGCTCCGGACTGGAAGCATTAATCTGCCTTGTTTGTTGACATTACAGTGATGACTAAAATGCCATTATGCAAGAAATTCTTTCAGAAGTGATTCAGCAGCGGCGACTGTAACACAATGTATAACGGGCCAGAACAAAGGATGTGCCAGGAGTTCATTTCTGTATTTATTCTTCGCAGTTGATTCAGTCCATTGAATTCTCCCTCCCTTTAAACATTTCTACTAGATGAAATATAAGGATGCCTCATAAGTAAAGTACTGGCTGCTTTGGCTAAGCAAGATCTAGAATTTCAGTCTTTTCAATATACAATTCTGTACCAAGTTTTTGTGATGGTTTCAGAAAGCAGTGTAGCATGACAAATAAGAGTAGATTAAATATTTAGCTGTTCTTTCTCTAAAACTGTTACCCCAAACCATGCTATCTGCCCCTCTAGAAATAATCTTTAGTGAAATTGAAAGAGAATGCTAGGGGTAAAGAAACCACCTGCCAACGCAGGAGACATAAGAGACTTGGAATCTGTCCCTGAAGGAGGGCATGGCAACTCACTCCAGTTTTCTTGCCTGGAGAATCCCATGGACAGAGGGGATGAGCTATAGTCCATGGGGTCGCAAAGAGTCAGACATGACTGAAGTGACTTAGCATACACACAAAGAGAAACAAACAACTGATGGAGTTTTCCCTCACTTGGACAAGGAGTTCATTTTCAACCTGATAAACTGCTCAGCAGTGTAGGGGTTAGTGGGCACCTGTCAAAGCTGGTATTTCTACAAGAATCGAACATCTCCTGAGTCAGTATCAACATCATGAGTCATTACACATTTCTTTTGAAAAAAGGACACAGACACAGGGTGTCATTTTTCTTGTTTGTGTTGGGAAGCTGCTCTGTATTTCTTCTCTTCTTACTAACATTCAATTCTTTGGGTTCCTGGGGGTAGTGGCTGATAAGGAAATGATTCATACTTTTTGAGGTCTTCACAGCTCAGGTAGGAAGAAGGCATTTAGTACAAATGATGTCTCAAATATACAATGCATTTGTCTTGTGACTGCGTATCCAAGATCCCTGCAGTTGATAATCAATCCATGAACCATTCCGCATACAATTCTGTCAATTGTTACCCCCAACCTTTTGGCCCTAGAATCACAGACTATGTGTGTCCAGTGTTTCTATTTCTGCTTCAGATCAAAGAGAGGTCTAAAGTCGTTAATAATCTCAGGAATCTAGCCTTTTAAACCTCCCGATGCTAATACCCAAACTGCTCTGGGAATCTAAAACTATCAGCAAAAGCAATTTTTGTTGTTTTACACTCTATTTTGTAAAAAAAAAAAAAGAGGTGGATATTGACATTGATCTAAACTTACTTCAGGTGTATATTCTTACTAATAACAATTCCAAACATGTTCCCCTGAGTATAAATATAAGCATGTGTTTTGGGGACCATAAATTCACGGAATCATGCGCTACGATTGGTTCCTGGGTGTTTGGCAGGTATATCAGAGCAGAAGTGATATTGTGAGTGACTCACTTTCAGTGAAACTGCCTGCATTGAGTGTTCTGGTAACTTCCAGCCAATGAAAGGCTGAAGGGAACCTCAGGCAGCTGTCTAGCTGCTGGCAGACCCAGACTTCAGAGGCCATTATGCAAATTAGTGTTCCTGGAGCCCCTCCCCCAAACAGATAGGCTGCAAACACCAGCATTTCTTTTTTTGTTTGTTTAATATAAGTTTATTTTAATTGGAGGCTAATTACTTTACAATATTGTATTGGTTTTGCCATACACCAACATGAATCCACCACGAGTGTATACATGTTCCCCATCCTGAACCCACCTCCCACCTCCCTCCCCTTGCCATCCCTCTGGGTCATTCCAGTGCAACCAGCCCCGAGCATCCTGTATCATGCATTGAACCTGGACTGGCAATTCGTTTCACATATGATATTATACATGTTTCAAGTCTAATTTTATAACATCATTAAGATGTTATTTTTTCCCCACTGTGTTGGTCTTTTTACTAATGGTGCAAAAGCATCAGTAGATAAAACTCTTGATAGTTTTGCAATAGTCACTTGTAGTTGTATTTCTCACTTGTAAAAGAAACCTTTAATAAGCCAGTAAATTGATAATTTTAATGCATGTCCACCCTTGGGTATTCATCTTTTTAATAATCTTGTGACCAAATGGGAGGTGTGCAAAAAGAACTTAGACTACATATAGATTTTCTCAGGGGAAAAA
>SJYC01098524.1:0-10711 GCA_006408675.1 Madoqua kirkii
ATATAAGTGACATAAGCAGGTTGACAATATACAACCTTGAAGTACTCCTTTCCCAATTTTAAATCCATCTGTTCCATGTCCAGTAGTAACTGTTGTTTCTTGTCTTGAATATAGGTTTCTCAGCAGTCAGGTAAGGTGGTTGGGTATTCCCATCTCTTTAAGAATTTTTCACAGTTTGTTGTGCTTCATACAGTCTACGGCTTTAGCACGGTCAATGAAATAGAAGTTTTTATGGAGTTACTTTGCTTTTGCTATGATCCAGCAGATGTTGGCAATTTGCTCTCTGCCTTTTGTAAATCCAGCTTGTATATCTGGAAGTTCTTGGTTCATGTATTGTTGAAGTCTAGCTTGAAGGATTTTGAGCATAATTCTGCTAGCATGTGAAATGAGTGCAGTTGTGTGGTAATTTGAACATTCTTTGGTATTGCCTTTCTTTGGGATTAGAATGAAAACTGACCTTTTCCAGTCCTGTGGTCACTGCTGAGTTTTCCAGATTTGTTGGCAATATCTGGAAGTTCTTGGTTCATGTATTGTTGAAGTCTAGCTTGAAGGATTTTGAGCATAATTCTGCTAGCATGTGAAATGAGTGCAGTTGTGTGGTAATTTGAACATTCTTTGGTATTGCCTTTCTTTGGGATTAGAATGAAAACTGACCTTTTCCAGTCCTGTGGTCACTGCTGAGTTTTCCAGATTTGTTGGCATATTGAGTGCAACACTTTCACAGGATCATCATTTAGGATTTAAAATAGCTCAACTGGAATTCCATCACCTCCACTAGCTGTGTTCATAGTAATTTTTCCTAAGGCCCACTTGACTTCACACTCCATGATGTCTAGCTCTGGGTAAGTGACTACACAACCATCATTATCCAAGCCATTAAGACATTATCTGCACCTTCTTCTGTGTAATCTTGCCACCACTCCTTAATCTCTTCTGCTCCTGTTAGGTTCTTGCTGTTTTTGTCTTTTATTGTGTCCATCTTTACATGAAAATTTCCCTTGATATCTCTGATTTTCTTGAAGAGATCTCTAGTCTTTCCTATTCTATTGTTTTCCTCTATTTCTTTGCACTGGTCACTTAAGAAGGCTTTCTTATCTCTCCTAGCTATTCTGTTGATCTCTCATTCAGTTGGGTGTATCTTTCCCTTTCTTCTGTCCCTTGCACTTCTCTTCTTTTCTAAGCTATTTGAAAAGCCTCCTCAGACAATTATTTTGCCTTTTAGCATTTCTTTTTTCTTGGAGAGAGTTTTGGCCATAACCTCCTATACAATGTTATAAATCTTGGTCCAAAGTTCTTCAGGGTTTCTGTCTGCAGATCTAATCCCTTAAATCTATTTGTCACTTCCACTATATAATCATAAGGGACATGATTTAGGTCATACCTGAATGGTTTAGTGGTTTTCTATATCTTCTTCAATTTGAGTCTGAATTTTGCAATAAGGAACTGATGATCTGAGTGACAGGCAACTTCAGATCTTGCTTTTGCTAACTGTATAGTGCTTGTCCATCTTTAGCTACAAAGAATACAGTCAATCTGATTTCAGTATCAACCATCTGGTGATATCCATGTGTAGAGTGGTCTCTTGTGTTGTTGAAAGAGGGTGTTTTCTATGACTAGTGCATTCTCTTGGCAAAACTCTGTTAGCTTTTGTCCTGCTTCATTTTGTACTTCAAGACCAAACTTGCCTGTTACTCCAGGTACCTCTTGACTTCCTACTCTTGCATTCTAGTCCCCTATGATGAAAAGGAAAACTTTTTTTGGTGTTTGTTCTAGAAGGTGTTGTCGGACTTCCTAAAACAGGTCAACATCAGTTTCTGTGCCATCAATAGTTGGGGCATAGTCTTGGATTACTGTGATGTTGAATGGCTTGCTCTGGATACAAACTGAGATTATTCTGTCATTTTTGATAGTGCAGCCATGCTTGGTTGCACTTTCTGCATATTGAACTCTTGTTCACTGTGAGGGCTACTGCATCCCTTCTAAGGAATTCTTGCCCACAGTAGTAGATATAATTGTTATCCGAACTAAATGTATCCATTCCTGTCCACTTTATTTCACTGATCCCTAACATGTCCATGTTTAAACTTACCATTTCCTATTTGATATCCAATGTACCTTGATCCATGAAACCACTTAATTTTTTTATTTGAGACTGTTCTTCTTTCCTTGATATAGGCTTGTGTCACTATAAACTGCCCTTTTAAAACTACGTTTGCTCCAGTTTCATCCATTTCATTAGAACTGATTCAAATTTATTCTTTGTAAGGGCTGAGTAATACTCCATTGTGTATATGTACCACAGCTTTCTTTTCCATTCATCTGCTGATGGACATCTAGGTTGTTTCCATGTCCTGGCTATTATAAACAATGCTGCAATGAACATTGGGGTACATGTGTCTCTTTCAATTCTGGTTTCCTCAGTGTGTATGCTCAGCAGTGGGATTGCTGGGTCATAAGGCTCTAATGAGATGGATGAAACTGGAGCCGATTATACAGAGTGAAGTAAGCCAGAAAGAAAAACACCAATACAGTATACTGACACATATATATGAAATTTAGAAAGATGGTAATCATGACCCTTATGTGAGACAAAAAAAGAGACACAGAGGTATAGATCAGACTTTTGGCCTCTGAGGGAGAGGGAGAGAGTGGGATGATTTGGGAGAATGGCATTGAAACATGTATACTATCATGTAAGAAATAAAGCGCCAGTCTATGTTCAATGCAGGATACAGGATGCTTGAGGCTGGTGCACGGGATGATCCAGAGAGATGATATGGGATGGGAGGTGGGAGGGGGCTTTGGCATTGGGAGATTATGTACACCTGTGTCTGATTCATGTCAGTGTATGGCAAAATCAATACAGTATTGTAACGTAAATAAAGTAAAAATAAAATTAAAAAAATTTTAAAACTAAATAAAAATAAAACTTTGATTAATGAAAAAAATTAAAAAGATTAAAATAATGGATATCAAAAAAACCCCTACTTTTGCCATATCCCCCAAATCTTGGAAAAATATGTTTTTATTTTTATTTGTCTTGAGGTCTATTTATATTTCTTCTTTGATTTCTTTACTGGCCAGTTGATTTCTTTGTAGTATGTTTTTTATTTTCCACATGTTTGTGTTTTTCTTATTTTCTTCCTGTAATTGATTCTTGTTGTTTAGTTGCTGAGTCATGTCTGAATCTTTTGTGACCCCATGGACTACAGACCACCAGGCCCCTCTATCCGTAGAATTTCCCAGGCAGGAATACTGGAGTCAGTTTCCATTTCCTTCTCCAAGGGATCTTTCTGACCTAGGGAATGAGGCTATGTCTCTTCCATTGGCAGGAGGATCCTCTAAGCCATAAAGGAAGCCTAGTGATAATTGATTCCTAAGATATTATTGTGTTAGAAAAAAAAATGTTGGATATAACTTTTATCCTCTGAAATCTGTTGAGACTTGATTTTTGACTGAGCATATGATCTATCTTAAAGAGTGTTCAATGTACTCTTTTTTACTTAAAAAGTATTTTACTATCCTTCCATCTCATAGCAATTTATAATAATTTATTTCATTAGGAGCTCAGTACTGAATGCATACAATAAGAAAGAAAAATACTGCCTGAAAATTTAAAAAGAAGATAAATTATCAAAGTCCTTAAATCAGGGGTTGTGTGCTCATATATAAATTTATTAATGGTCGCATTATACAAAAGAAGTCTTGTAAACTGCAAAAAAAAAAAAACCTTTTTGTTTCAATACACCAATCACATGCATTAATTTTCCAGTGTTATTACTTGAAGCACAATTAATTTGTTATTCTACAATTGCTTATATGCTTTTGTTTTGCTCTCTATCTTTAACTACTTCAGGGCACCGTGACAAACATTCATTATATTTTTATCCTCTGTTGTAGAGGTGCAGACTGGAGAGGCTGATATTAGTACAGAAAAAAATTGTCAAATATGGTTCATAGGTTCTGTAATTAAACATGTTCTGTAATTAAACATAGGACTCCATTTTAAATCTCTTGCTACTAAAAATCCATTTCTTTTTTTTTGTTGTTTGTTTGTTTTTTGTTAATTTTATATTGGAGTATAGTTGACTAACAATGTTTTCTTAGTTTCAGTTGTAAAACAAAGTGATTAAGCTATACATATTCATGTATCTGAGCTTCTCTGGTAGATTAGCTGGTAAAGAATCTGTCTGCAATGCAGAAGACCACTGTTCAATTTCTGGGTCAGGAAGATCCCATAGAGAAGGATATGCTATCCACTCCAGTATTCCTGGGCTTCCCAGGTGGCTCAGATGGTTAAAAAAAAAATCTGCTTGTAATGCAGGAGACTTGGGTTCAGACCCTGAGTTAGGAATATCTCCTGGAGGAGGGCATGGCAACCCACTCCAGTACTCTTCCCTGGAGAATATCCATTGTCAAAGGAGCCTGGTGGGCTAAAGTCCATGGGGTCACAAGGAGTTGGACAAGACTGAGCAAGTAAGCACAGCATACAGCACAGCATACTCTTTTTCAGATTCATTTTCCATTTAGGTTGCTACACAGTACTGAGCAGAGCTCCCTGTTCTATGTAGTAGGTCTTGTTGGTTGTCATTTTAAATTCAGCAATACGTACATGTCCATTACAAACTCCCAACCTACCTGTCTCCACCAATGCTTTCCCCTCAGTACCCATAATTTCATTCTCTAGGTTTGTGAGTCTATTTTCTGTTTTGTAAATAAGTTAATTGGTATCAGGGCTTCCATTGTGGCTCAGCTGGCAACGAATCCACCTGCAATGTGGGAGTCCTGGGTTCGATCCCTGGGTTGGGAAGATCTCCCGGAGAAGGCAAAGGTACCGACTCCAGTATTCTGGCCTGGAGAATTCCATGGACTGTATAGTCCATGGAGGGGCAGAGTTGGACAAGACTGAGTGACTTTCACTCTCATTCGTATCATTTTTGGGGGGTAGATTTCTCATTTTAATGCTACCATACTACATTTCACTTTCTCTATCTGACTTCCTTCACTTAGTGTGACAATCTTTAGGTCCATCTTTGTTGCTTAAAATGTCACTATTTAATTGTTTTTATGATTGAATACGATTCCGTCATATAATGTACAACATCTTCTATATCCATTCTTCTGTTGATAAACATTTAGGTTGCTTCCATGTCTTGGCTATTGTAAACAGCACTGAAATGAAAACTAAAGTGCACATATCTTTCCAAATTATTGTTTTCTCTTGATAGGTTCTCAGCAATAGAATTGCAGGATCATATGTTAGTTTTATTTTTAGTTTTCTTAAGGAATCTACAAACTGTGCTCCATAGTTGCTGTCCCACTGACAGTGTATGAAGGTTCCCTTTTCTTCACACTCTCTTCAACATGTATTGCTTGCAGATTTTTTTTATTATGGCCATTCTGACTGCTGAGAGGTTATAACCATTTTAATATTGATTCGCATTTCTCTAATAGTTAGTGATATTAAGCATCTATTCATGTGCCTCATGGCCATCTGTGTTTTTTTGGAGAAATATCTATTTAGATTTTCTGCTCATTTTCTTTTTTGGGGGGGAGGTGGGTAATTGTTACACAATGATGTGGTGGTCTCTGCTGTACATCAACACGAATCTGTCATAATTATATATGTATATCCCCTCCCTCTTCAGTCTCCTTCTCTGATTCCATCCCTCTGGGTCATCACAGAGTGCCAGACTGGGATCCCTGTGTTACATAGCAGCTTCCTGCTACTTATCTATTTAACACATGATAGTATTTATTTATATGCCAATACTATTTTCTCAATTTCTTCTAGATTTTACTTCCCCAACTATGTCCACAAGTCCATTCTCTACATCTGCATCTCCATTTATTTCTGTAAATAAGTTCATCAGTACTATTTTTCTAGATTCCATACATATGTGTTAGTATATGGTATTTGTTTTTTTTCTTTCTTACTTCACTCTGTATAACAGTCTCTAGGTGTATCCACCTCACTACAACTGACTCTAATTTGTTCCTTTTGATGACTGAGTAGTATTCCATTGTGTATATGTACCACATCTTCTTTTTCTGTCAATGAACATCTAGGCTGCTGCTATGTCCTGGATATTGTAAATAGTGCTGCAGTGAACATTGGGATGCATGTTTCTTTTTGAATTTTGAATCTCAGGGTATATGTCTAGTAGTGGGATTTCTGGGTCATATGACAGTTTTATTTCTAGTTTGTTAAGGAATCTCCGTACTGTTCTCCATAATGGCTATACCAGTTTTCTACACTTAAAAAGTGCAGTGGGGTCCCCTTTTCTCAACATTCTCTCTAGCATTTATTATTTGTAGTTTTTTTTTTTTTAAATGCTGACCATTCTGATTGTGTCAAGTGACATCTCATTGTACTTTTCATTTGCATTTCTCTGATAATGAGCAATATTGGGCATCTTTTCATGTGATTGTTAACCATCTGTATGTCTTCTTTGGAAAAATGTCTGTTTAGGTCATCTTCCCATTTCTTTTTCTTTTAATTTTAAATTAATTTTAATTGGAGGATAATTACTTTATGATATTGTGGTGGGTTTTGCCATATATCAGTATGAATCAGCCACAGGTATACATTTCCTGATTGAGTTTTTTGTTTTGATATTAAGCTATATGAGCCATTTGTGAATTTTGGAGATTAGTCCCCTGTTGGCCACATGGTTTTCTTCCATACTATCAATTGTCTTTTAACTTTATTTATGGTATCCTTTGCTGTGCAAAAGATTTTGAGTTTAATTATGTCCAATTTGCTTATTTTTGTTTTTACTTCTATTACTCTGGGAGACAGACTGAAAAAAGTGTTTCTGTGAAAGTTTTCTGCCTATGTTTTCCTCTAGGAATTTTATGTACTCTGGTCTCATATTTAGGTATTTAATCCAATTTGAGTGTAATTTTGTGTATTATATTAAAGAATATTCTATTTTTATTCTTTACATACAGTTGTCCAGTTTTCCCAGGACAATTTATTGAAGAGACTCCTTTCTCCCTTGTATAGTCTTAACCCCTTTAATTGACTATAGGTGCATGGATTTATTTCTAGTCTTTCAGTTTTGTCCCATTGATTTATATTTTTATTTTTGTGCCAGTACTACACTATTTTTGAGACAATAGCTTTGTATTATAGCCCGAAGTCAGGGAGCCTAATTCATTTAGCCCTATTTTTCTTGTACAAGTTTGCTTTTGCTCTTTGGTGTCTATTGTGTCTCCATACAAGTTTTAAGAATTTTTGTTCTGGTTCTGTAAGACATGCCATTGGCAACTTAATAGGGATTGCATTGAATATGCAGACTGACTGGGTTTGTATAGCAATTTTCACAATATTGATTCTTCCAATCTAAGAACATGGAATATTTCTCCACGTGGGTCATCTTCTATTTATTTAATCAACATCTTATAGTTTTTGGAGTACAGGTCTTTTCTCTCATTAGGTAGGTTTTTTCCCTAGGTATTTTATTATTTTGCTGCCATGATAAATGGCATTGTTTCCTTGATTTCTTTCCCCAATATATCATTGATAGCATATAAGAATGAAAGGGATTTCTGTTTATTAATTTTATTATGTTCAACTTTACCAGTTTCATTGATGAGCTTTAGTACTTTTCTGATATCATCTTAAGCATTTTATATATATACTTTTATGTCATCTGCAGGAAGTGACACTTTTACTTTTTCTTTTCCAATTTGGATAGCTTTTGATTTTTTCTTAATCTCTGATTGTTATAGTGAGGATTCCCAAAACAATGTTGAATTTAAATGGTGAAAGTAGACAGCCTTGTCTTGCCCCTGATCTTAAAGGAAAATTTTTTTTCAAATTTCACCACTGAGTATGAGGTTAGCTGTAGGTTTGTTGTATATAGCTTCTATTATGCTGAAGTAGCAGCTACTGCTGCTAAGTCACTTCAGTCATGTCTGACTCTGTGCAACCATATAGATGGCAGCCCACTAGGCTCCCCTGTCTCTGGGATTCTCCAGGCAAGAATACTGGAATGGGTTGCCATTTCCTTCTCCAATGCATGAAAGTGAAAGTGAAAGTGAAGTCACTCAGTCGTGCCCAACACTTCTCAACCCCATGGACTGCAGCCTACCAAGCTCCTCCGTCCATGGGATTTTCCAGGCAAGAGTACTGGAACGAGTTGTTATTGCCTTCTCCGTGAAGGATGTTACTTCTTTTTTAAAACAATTTATTTGTCTTTCTATGCCCACTTTCTGGAGAGTTTTTAACCTAAATGGGTGTTGAATTTTGTAAAAATAAAATAAAAAATTTTCCTGCATCTATTAACATGATCATATTTTTTTTTCCTTCGATTGGTTAATGTGGTTCATCACACTGATTATTTGTGGATATTGAAGAATCCTTGCATCTCTTGGATAAATCCAAATTGACTATGGTGTTTGAAGCTTTCTCTCTGTACAGAGAGAAAGATTTACAAGAAGGGACAGAACAAAGGGATCCACTTTAGCAAAGGGATAGAATATATAAACTACAACCACAGTTGGAAAACACAATAACTAAAATGAAAAATAAGCTTAATAGAAGAAATAAGTGGCAGAATAAATAAAGCAGAAGAATCAATCAAAGAGTGAAGGATTGTGGTGGAAATCACTGACATAGAAAAAAATAAAGAAGAATAAAAAGAATGTCAATCAAATTAGCACTTTCATTCTGGGAGTCTTAGGAAAAAAAGAAGGAGATAATATACTTGAGAAATATTTGAAGACATAATAGCTGAAAACTTTTCTGACATGAGAAAAGAAACACTTAGTCAAGTCCAGAAAGTGCAGAGTCCCATACAGGATTAAACTGAGGAACACACCAAGACAGATAATAATCAAACTGACAGAAATTCAAGACAAAGGATAAAATATTGAAACCAACAAAGGAAAAACAACAAATAACATTAAAATGAATCCTTAGAAGTATATAAGCTCATTTTTCAGCAGAAACTCTGTAAGCCAGAAGAAAAAAAAAATACAAACATGTAATTGCTAAACAATATGTTAATAAACAACCAATGGATCATTGAATAAATCAAAGAGAGCATGAATAAATACATAGAGGCAAATGAAAATAAAGTCACCACACTCCAAAACCTATGGGACAAAACCAGTTTTAAGAAGAAAGTTCATATAGATAAAACTTAACTCAGGAGATAAGGACAATTCCAAATAAATCACCTACCCTTATTCCAAAAGAAACTAGAGAAAGAACAAGCAAAACGCAAAGTTAGTAGAAAGAAAGAAAGTATAAGTACCAGAGCAGAAATAAATGAAGTAGAGATAAGGAAAATAATAGAAAAGATCAATGCAAATAAAAGATGCTTCTTTGAAAACAAGCAAGTTTGACAAAACTTTAGACAGACTCATCAGGAAGGACTCAAATCAATAAAATTAGAAGTGGAACACTGACACCACAGAAACACAAAGGTGCATAAGAGACTACTATAAGGAATCATACGGCATGTTACTTCTGTTTTAAATAAAATGACAACCCAGAAGAAATGGATTAATTCTTAGAAAAGTATAATTTCCCAAGACTGAAACAGGAAGAAACAGAAAATATAAACAGACCAATTTCAATTACTGAAATTAATTAAATTTGTGATTTAAAAACTCCCAGCAAACAAAAGTCCAGGACACAATGGCTTCACAGGTGAATTATATCAAGCATTTAATGAAAAATTAACATGCATCCTTGTGAATGTATTCCAAAAAATTGCAGAGGAACACTTCTGAACTCATACTGAGGCCACCATTACCCTAATACCAAAACCAAAGATACCAGAAAAAAATTATGGGCAAATGTCACTGATGAGCATAGATTCAAGCCCTCAACAAAACACTAGCAAGCTGACTCCAATTCATGAAAAAGCTTATACACAATTATTAAATAGGATTTATCCCAGGGATAAAAGGATTTTTTAGTAACCACAAATCAATCAGTGTGATACACCACACTAAAAATATGAAGCATAGAAACCAAAAGATCATCTCAATAGATACAAAAAAAAAAAGATTTTTATAAAATTCAACATCTACTTATGATAAAATCTCTCCAGAAAATGGGCACAAAGGGATGCTACCTTAACATAACAAAGGTTCAAGAGGGAGGGTATATCCCAGGGATTAAACCCAGTTCTCGTGCATTGCAGGTGGATTCTTTACTGTCTGAGCCACCAGGGAGGCCCATATATGTAGCTCCTATCGATTTGCAATGTTGTATGGCAAAAACCAGCATGACATTATAAAGCAATTATCCTCAAAATAAAATAAAATAGTAAAAATAAAGGTCTTATATGAAAGACCCACAGCTACCACCATACTTAGTGCTGAAAAAGATTTCCTCTAAGATCAGGAACAACACAAGGATGTCCATTCCCAACACGTTTATTCAACAAAGTTTTGGAAGTCCTAAACACAGAAATCAGAAAAGAGAAAGAAAAAAGGGATCCAAATTGGAAAAAAGTAAAACTGTTACTGTCTACAGTAACATATAGACAGTATTTATAACATATAGACAGTAACATATATATATATATATATATATATATATATATAAATCTTAAAGATGCTACCAGAAAACAGCTAGAGTTTATCAATGAATTTGGTAAAGCTGCAGGACACAAAACTAATACAAATAAATCTGTAGAATTCTTGTACACTAACGATGAAAGGTCACAAATAGAAATTAAAGAAACAA
>SJYC01098530.1:0-21690 GCA_006408675.1 Madoqua kirkii
GTGACTGTCATTAATATTAATAGCTGAAAAAAATGTAGAGCTCTTATTTTACATGGAGGAATGCTAAGAGATTTGCACATATTATCTCATCTCATTCTCACAGCTTTGTAATAAGTTAGCCACTGCTACAATCCTTTAACTACAAATGGTAAAACTGATATTTTACAATATGCCTTCAGTTACTAAATGTATAAAGAAGACCTAATACTTATCCTTTTCAAAATATTTCAAAAAACTGAAGCTGCTGGAACCCTCTCCAAGTCATTCTATGAAGCTATTATTCTGATACCAAAACCTGAGAAATACAGTAAAAAAAAAAAGAAAAGAAAAAGAAAGAAAGAAAATTACAAACCAGTTTATCTGATAAATATAAATATATTGACCAAAATATAAGCAAATCAAATTCAACAACATATAAGGGATTGTACACCATGATCAAGTGGGGCTTATTCTAGGGATATAATTATGCCGGGAGCCAGCATGAGGAACTCCGCCCTTGGCAAAGGTCATGAGGAAGGAGGCTCGGCATTATGCAAAGGCAAGATCGAGCCTCAGGAGATCCCCTGTTCCTGAGCATCTACCCCCAAAACTAGAGTGCCTACTTTACTGTTTTATGCTCTCACCTATACCTCTGACTTTACGGGGGGGCTGACTCCCCACCACTTCTCTCGGAGAAGGAGTTAACCTACAGCTCCAGTTAATAAAAATTCCTGGGCATGACAAAAGTGTTTCGACTTACGAACTCCTCTGAAGGTCACCTAGCCTGCCTGTACAGGTTCATCCGGCCACATGTGATTGTTTACAGCCTCCTACCTGTGAGAGGCTTCTTTTAGGAAGTTAGAAATTATTAGTATAGAGGGTTGATTAATAATTTTATTGGTGAAGGGTTTTTTCATTTATTGGGCCAATGTTTGCTGCTAAATCCCCTGCCCTTATACAAGTTAATGAATATATAACTAGCAAATAGGAGAAATAAGTATTAACCTTTAGATTAATCATGTTAACCTTGGGCTAAGTAAATTCCTTTCTTAGTTGTAACCCACTACACCCTCACCCTATAGGAATGCAACTTTATCTGGTACCTTTGGAGGGTGGTACCTGGTTTAAGAAAAATCACCCCTGGAAAATAAGTTTTTTGATTACCAGAAAGAAAGGATCATAAAACGTCAGCAGGCCTCATGGCCAGAAGATGATGTAAAACCCCTAAGACCTTTATGTATACATTTATATGAAGCACCTGATTTTGATAAAGGTCAGGACTGCTGACCCTGGTGTGACTTCAAAATTTCCATTTGCCTCTATGTGTAACAAAAGGTATATAAGCAAACCTAAAAATAAAGAAATTGGATCAGTTTCTGGAAAGACTGATTCCCCCATGTTGTTTCTTTCCTGTTCTCCATTTTTCTGGCTAAATTTCCATCTGGAGCGTGGGTACTCACCAAGCCTGATAATTTTGCCTGGGCCTCTAAGATCGGACTGGGGAGGCCTCAATGCCTCCTCTCCTTTGGGAGAATGGAAAGACACTTGTGGCTTATGTAGGTGGTGCAAATTCCTTGTCTTGGACTTTTATTGGTATTCCAAGTAAACCAAGTTATTTAGCATCTTTTTCTCCACTAATTTTCTTACTACACTATTCTTTTCTAATCTTTCTTCATATATGTAATTAAATAAATTTTTCCTAGGATGCCAATTCTGTCTCCCCTTCAAATTACCCTGGATCCACCGGGGCTGGACCCTGGAAGTTCAATATTTGCAAGATATAAAGCAAAGCCTCAAAACAGCTAAAGAAGGCATAAAACTCCAAGAAGAAAGTATAGGTAATTATCCTGTTTGGCAATGATCATTGAAATACTTTTTTTTTTTTTTGGCTATATTAGGTAAGGGAAGCAAAATAAAACATAAACAAATGATCTAATCAAATATCTATATTTTTTATACATTGAAGGAAACCATCAAGAAAGTGAAAATGCAATCTACTAAATGGAAGAAGATTGTTGCAGATAATATGTTCAATACATTTTTAATATACAAATATGTAAAACATAACTAAGTATCAAAGAAATAATCTGATTTTAATGGGCAGAGAACTTGAATAGATATTTTGTCCAAAGAAGAGCTACAGATGGCAAAGAAAAATATGAAAAGGTGCTTAACATCACTAATTAGGAAATGCAAATAAAAACCACAGTGAGAAAGTACTTCACACAGAATGGCTATGGTCAGAAAGACAAGAAATAGCAATTGTTTGTAAGAAAGCAGAGGGAAGCAAATCCTAGTACACTGTTAGTGTGAATACAAATTGGAGCTGGTTCCATATAAAACTGAATGAGGTTTCCCTACAGAAGTTATAAACAGAACTATCATATCATCTAGCAATTCCAGCCCTGGATATTTAATCCAAAGAAAACAAAAACACAAATTCAAAATGATATATGTACCCCAAAGTTTACAGTAAGATTATATAGTAACCAAGATACTAAAGCAACCAGAGCCACCTCAGTGTACATAATGAGAAAATGGAAAAAGATTTTTATATTACACATCTATATACAGACAATGGAATATTTGTCGGGCATGAAAAAAATGAAATCTCATTTGCCTCAATATGGATAGTCCTGCAAGTATTATACTTAGTGAAATAAGCCAAGAGAAAGACAAATATTATTTGCCTTTACTTATATGGGGAATCTAAAAAAATGAAGCAAACAAATAAAACAGAAGCAGAGTCACAAATAAAACAGAATCAAAGAAATAAAACAAAACAACAAAAAACACTAGTAGTTATCAGAGAAGAGTTCAGTCAGAAGTAGAAGCAAATTAGGAGAAGAAGATTGAGCAAAATAAACTATCAGCTATAAAATAAATAAATAAATCACATGGATATAATTTATAGCAAAGGGAATATAAGCAATATTTTATAACTTTGTATGCAATGTAATATAAGCTATTGAATTACAAATCTTGTACATCTAAAACTGATATAAACTGTGCATCATCTATGCCTCAGTAAAAAATATGGAGGGATCATGTGTAACACAATTTGAGAAAATGAATAAACAGAAGATAAACTACAGAAAAGGGGTGTGACTAAGACAAGATATGAAATGGATTCCTGGCTCCCTAGATGTAGATGTGAAGCTAGTCGCTTCAAAAAGTTTGACTGAAGGTCACAGATGTTCTCCTACCCTGAGAAATTGTCCTGGGATGTCCTCCTCAGGGGAGAAACAGCCTCTGCATAAAATGTCCATCTTGAGATATCCTGGGCAGGAAGGACAGCTTGACACACAAGAAAAGGCAGAATGTTGTCCTTGGGAATACAGTCCAAGTTTAATACTGGTGAGGGGTTCCTCTCTAAAATGACTCAGACCAATGGGGCAGCTCGGCACTGTGGACGTTGAGGAGAGTTTCTGGAGGTCACATCAGGTAGTACCACTTGCAGGTATATCAGAGATGAGATACCCGTCCCTCTTTACTTCAGCTACTGCTACAAAGAAGAGGAGCCACTCAGACATTGTATCATGTACTTTCCCTGCAGATATGAGTCTGGGTAAGTGATCATAATCCAGAACCGTGGATATCAAAGTGACCATCAGTAGAGTAACCTCTTTGAAATAGTCGCTGTATTAAATTAGTTGTAAGGCCTTAGGGATGACCTTAGTACTTTGCGCTAAAAAACAGATGTTAATACTTGGTCTCTGTTTATTAATCTGGTCTTGAATCAGAATCTATAAAAATGACAGTGTTTCTCACAGTTCAAAATGAGAAACTGAGTTACAGACACCCATTTTGTTCTGAGTTGAATCTAATTTACATATTCTATGTTCCAGGATGAAGATCCAGTATTTGTGAATTTATTCCAGGAAGATTTTTTATAAATGGCTGTCAATGATGGAGCACTAAAAGTTTTACCATTTGTTCCCTAAGTGTGATGTATATATGGAATATTATGAAGATGCTTTAAAACACAGCTCATAAATGAATTAGAGTAGGGAAATACCTTTCAATTTCAACCAGTGGTGAGATTCAGTTAACATAGTTCCTCAGAAGGGACCACATTTATACTATTTGTAAGCTATTGTGTTTTATTAGAAAATACAATATTAGCATCAAGAGTTTTACTAAAGTATAATAATAGTTTGGAATAGCTAATATTATGAAAAACCCAGTGTCAAGGCATTTTTTTTACACATCACAGATGCAATGTTTTATTTCATTAGTGCTATAGTCATATGATGGAGAAGGCAATGGTACCCCACTCCAGTACTCTTGCTGATACTATGATGATCTCAGCCTCTACAGATAAAAACATGAGGCTTAGGGAATGACTTTATAAGATCACTAGGAAGTGAGAATTTGAATACATAAAGCTATGTTTGAGTGGGTTAAAGAGAGTGTGTCTGAACACCAAACCAACTGAATCTAAACTAGTCACAATAGGCAGATATGATCTGAATGACCATTTCCACAGATAAACCTGGCACCAAGTGGACATCAGTTGGCAAGAACAGTCTAGTAAGAAGATCAATCTGTTATTCAAGATCTAAAACCATGTAAATCAGGAGGCCTTCAAATTAATCCATACTTTTACAACTTTTGAGAATACGTGAGCATGGGGATGCCTGGTTCCACTCTCAGTTCAGTCAGTTCAGTCACTCAGTCGTGTATCTTAACCCCACGGACTATAACATGCCAGGTTTCCCTGTCCATAACCAACCTCTGGAGCCTACACAAACTCATGTCTATTGAGTCAGTGATGCCATTCAACCATCTCATCCTCTGTCATCCCCTTCTCCTCCCACCTTCAGTCTTTTCCAGTGAGGGTCTATTCCAATGAGTCAGTCCTTGGCATCAGGTGGCCAAAGTATTGGAGTTTCAGCTTCAGCATCAGTCCTTCCAATGAATATTCAGGACTGATTTCCTTTAGGATGGACTGGTTGGATCGCCTTACATTCCAAGGGACTGTCAAGAGTCTTTTCCAAACCACAGTTCAAAAGAATCAATTCTTTGGTCCTCAGCTTTCTTTATAACCCAACCTAACTATCCTCTATCAATGGATAGTCGGTGTCAGGAATACTTTGTTAATAAGTTTTGGCAATGAAGTTCTCTAGGCTTAAAGATATTTGTATAATAATATATTATCAGTGTATAATATAAATATTGGATATAGGGAGTCATTAGTCCTATATATGCCATATATTTATAAACTTGAATTAGAGTTACTATAATGAAAACATTGAAACAGTTTTCTGTTCCCTAATGGTGGCAGAACAACAGAAAAAAAGGAGAGGATTCACTCTTCCCTCTGGATCTTGAGACAAATGCTTTCACCATGGGGCCACAGAAGTCTATACTTTTCCACATTTATGATGCTCATTGATTAAAATATGGAAATTTCCTTTTACAAACATGCAATGACTTTGAGTTTCTAACTGGAATATACTTATCAGATAGGGTAATCAGCAGATGAGAAAATGAAATCGAGATATAGTTGCAAAGGATGTCAAGTTATATTTTCTTCATTTTGATTGCAAGACATCTAGACCAGGCAATTAATAATCTAAACTCTGGATCTAATACTTTGATGTTTTTCTGTAAATGTTCATGTCATTTGTGAACAGGATAACTGCCATCTTTCATTCCATCATCTCACTTCTTTACTTCTTATATTTTTCTAACATCATCTTACTTCTTTTCTCTTGACATATGGACCTCACTAGAATCTATAGTAAAATACTAAATATAATCAAGGCTATTTTATATTCTTGCCTGTCACCAAATCCTAGGGACAAACCTTTCACTGTATTACTATTGAATATGATATTAGCTGGAGGTTTCGCATAGATTCCTTTCACCTAATTGAGCAAGTTCTACTTTCGCCTAGTTTGCTGGGTGTTTTTTTTAATTTTTTTAATTACCATACATGAATGCTGACTTTAATCAATTTTCTATCTCCTTTACAATGATATTGTTTTAAAATTATTTTTAAGTGATGAATAACAACTTTTACCTATAAAAGTAGAAAAATATTAATATTTAATACATTAACCATGGCTTAAAACACAGTTTCATTAAATGTTAGGCATGAACAGTGTCATTAAAGCAAATGAACAGAAGTGTACTAACCTAGAGAGCAAAATTATGACGGGCAGATGAGCCTCACAACTGGAAATTTTTTAACCATCATATGCAAATTTTTAATCCTAATTACTACATTTTTTCATATTATTTTGGTGAGTTTTCTTTCATGTATATATGCAACAAAGTAACTAAAGTGATTTGATTATGCCAAAAAGTTCTGTTTACTACAAGTGTTTTCAGTTGATATTAGCATATATAGAAGAAATTTTCACAACATAATGAACTACAGTATAATCAAGAATCACAATACTACACTAACATCAGAAAAGTCTGTTTCTAACTTCCAAGATACCTATGGAATACTAAATGAGATTGGCAATAATAGATAATAATTGAAAGATGCTTCTTGGAAGAAAAGTTTTGACTAACCTAGACAGCATATTAAAAAGCAGAGACACTACTTTGCCAACAAACGTCCGTCTAGTCAAGGCTATGATATTTCCAGTAGTCATATATGGATGTGAGAGTTGGACTATAAAGAAAGCTGAGTGCCAAATAATTGATGCTTTTAAACTGTGGTGTTGGAGAAGACTCTTGAGAGTCCTTAGGACTGCAAGGAGATTCAACCAGTCCATTCTAAAGGACATCAGTCCTGAGTATTCATTGGAAAGACTGATGTTGAAGCTGAAACTCCACTCTGATGCGAAGAACTGACTCCCTGGAAAAGACTCTGATGCTGGTAAAGATTGAAGGCAGGAGGAGAAGGGGACGACAGAGGAAGAGATGGTTGGATGGCATCACTGACTCAATGCACGTGAGTTTGAGTAGGCTTCAGAAGTTGGTGATGAACAGGGAAGCTTGGTGTGCTGCAGTCCATGGGGCTGCAAAGAGTTGAACATGACTGAGTGACTAAACTGAACTGAACTGAACTGAATGTCTGTGAGAGAATTGTACTAAAATTCATTTCCATTATGTTTTTATGAACTCTATTGGTATTATATTGTGGTATTGACACACAACTATCATACATCCCCTCATGTCTCCCCAGAAATACTGAAGAAGACAGCAGACCATCCTCCAAGAATTTTCAGCAGAATGTCCTTTGTTAATGACACCACCTCACATCCTTCTGTCTTCCTTCTTCTGGGTGTACCTGGTCTGGAAGATTTCCATATATGGATTGCTTTCCCTTTCTTTGTTATTTACCTGATAGCTCTTGTAAGGGAATGTCACAATTCTATTTGTAATCAAGACAGACCAGAGCCTTCATCAACCTGTGTTCTACTTCCTGGCTCTTCTCTCCTTTATTGATCTGGGTCTGTCCACTTCTACCATACCCAAAATGTTGGCCATCTTCCGGTTCAACCATAGGAAGGTAAGCTTTGAAGCCTGTCTCATCCAAATGTTCTTTATCCACACCTACACTGGCATGGAATCTGTTGTACTCCTGGCTATGGCAATTGACCGCTTTGTTGCCATCTGTTATCCACTGAGGTATACCACTATCCTCACCAACAAAATGGTAGCCATCATGGCCTCTGTTGTAGTTGGGAGGCCAGTCCTCCTTGTCATCCCCTTTTGTCCTCTTCTCAAAAGACTTCCCTTCTGTGGACACTATGTTATTCCTCATACCTACTGTGAGCATATGGGAATTGCTCGTCTAGCCTGTGCTAATATAAGAGTCAACATCGTCTATGGCTTATTTACCATTGCTGCCCTGATCTTTGACTTGCTGCTCATTGCCCTTTCCTATGTTCAGATCCTACAAACTGTTTTCCACCTTCCTTCTAGGGATGCCAGACTCAAAGCACTCAGCACATGTGGTTCACATGTCTGTGTCATCTTAGCCTTTTACACACCAGCATTTTTCTCCTTTATGACACACTGGTTTGTTAGAAATGTTCCTCATTACATTCACATCCTCCTGGACAATTTGTATGTAGTTGTTCCTCCTTGTTTAAATCCAGTCATTTATGGGGTCAGGACGAAGCAAATTTGGAACAGAGTTGTGAGAATATTTGTCAAGAAAGAGGGACCTAATATATTAGAGAGTTGAAAACTTCTAGCAGGCTAACTTTTATCTTGTACTTCTCTCAGGGTACCAACTGAAATTATGAGAAGGTTAGAAAGGAATTACTTTGGCCTTTCTTACAGTCATCTAAATGTATAACTCAGTGGTTCCTTTTCATAATTTGTATGTTTTTATATTTATTATTTATTGAAGGATAATTGCTTTACAGAATTTTGTTGTTTTCTGTCAAACCTCAACATGAATCAGTCATAGGTATACATATATCTGTTCCCTTTTGAATCTGCCTCCCATCTCCCTCCCATCCCACCCTTCTGGGTTTATATAGAGCCCCTGTTTGAATTTTCTGAGTCATACAGCAATTTCCCATTGGCTATCTATTTTACATATGATAATGTAAGTTTCCATGTTACTCTTTTGATACATCTCAACATCTCCTCCCCTCTCCTCATGTCCATAATTCTATTCTCTATGTCTGTTTCTCCATTGCTGCCCTGTAAATAAATTCTTCAGAACCATTTTTCTAGATTCTGTATATATAAACATTAGAATATGATATTTATCTTTCTCTTTCTGACTTACTTTACTCTGTATAATAGGCTCTAGGTTTACCCACCTCATTAGGACTGACTCCAATGCTCTCTTTATATGGCTGAGTAATACCCTATTGCATATATGCACCACAACTTCTTTATCCACTCATCTATGGATGGGCATCTAGGTTGTTTCCATGCTCTAGCTGTTGTAAATAGTGTGGCAATGGACAAAGGGATACATGTATTTTTTCAATTTTGGTTTCCTCAGGTTATATTCCTAGGAGTGTAATTGCTGTGTCATGTTGTGGTTTTATTCATAGGTTTATAAGGAATTGCCATACTATCTTCCATAGTGGCTGTATCAATTTACATTCCCACCAACAGTGCAAGAGCATTCCCTTTTCTCCACACCCTCTCCAGCATTTATTGTTTGTAGACTTTTTGATGATGGCCATTATGACTGGTGTGAGGTTTTGATTTGCATTTCTCTAATAATGAGTGATGTTGAGCATCTTGTTTGCTAGGCATCTGTATGTCTTCTTTGGCAAAGTGTCTGTGTAGGTCTTTTCCTCAGTTTTTATTGGGTTGTTTGTCTTCCTGGTATTGAGTTATATGAGCTGATTGTATATTTTGGAAATTAATCCTTTGTCAGTTGTTTCATTTACTATTATTTTTCCCCATTACAAGGGTTGTCTATTCACTTTGCTTATAGTTTCCTTGCAATGCAAAAGCCTTTAAGTTTAATCAGGTCCCACTTGTTTACTTTTGTTTTTATTTCCATTACTCTAGGTGGTGGGTCACAGAGGATCTTGCTTTATGTCTTCGAGTGTTCTGCCTATGTTTTCCTCTAAGAGCTTTATAGTTTCTGGTCTCTCATTTAAGTCTTTGATCCATTTTGAGTTTATCTTTGTATGTGGTGTTAGGAAGTGTTCTAATTTTATTCTATTACGTGTAGCTGTCCAATTTTCCCAGCACCATTTATTGAACAGGCTGTCTTTGCCCTATTGCATATTCTTGCTTCCTTTGTGAAGAATAAGTTATGCATAGGTGCATGGGTTTATATCTGTGCTTTCTATCTTGTTCCATTGGTCTATATTTCTATTTTTGTGCCAGTACCATATTGACTTGATGACTGTAGCTTTGTAGTATAATCTGAAGTCAGGAAGGATTCCTCCAGCTCCATTCTTCTTTCTCAAGACTGCTTTGGCTATTTGAGGTCTTTGTGTTTCCATATGAATTGTGACATTTTTGTTCTAGTTCTGTGAAAAATGCCATTGGTAAGTTGATTGGGATCACATTGAAAATCTTTAGATTGCATTTGGTAGTATAGCCATTTTCAAAATACTGATTCTTTCTACCCAGGAACGTGGAATATCTCTCCATCTGTTTATGTCATCTTTGATTTCTCTCATTAGTGTCTTATAATTTTTTGTGTATAGTTCTTTTGTCTCTTAAGGTAAGTTTATTCCTGGATATTTAATTCTTTTTGTTGCAATGGTGAATGTAATTGATTCCTTAATTTCATTTCTAATGTTTCATTGTTAGTATATAGAAATGTAAGTGATTTCTTTGTATTGATTTTGTATCCTGCAACTTGGCTAAATTCACTTCTCAGTTCTAGTAATTTTCTGATACTATCTTTAAGGTTTTCTATGTACAGTATCATGTCATCTTCAAACAGTGAGAGCCTTACTTCTTTCCGATCTGAATTCCTTTTATTTCTTTTTCTTCTCTGATTGCTGTAGGTAGATGTGGTCCAAAACAATGCTGAATAACAGTGGTGAAAGTGGACACCCTTGTCTTTTTCCTATCTTAGGTGAAATGCTTTCAGTTTTTCACCACTGAGAATCATGTTTGCTGTAGGCTTATCATAATTGGCATTTACTATGTAAAGAAAGGTTCCTTTTATTCCTCTTTTTGAAGAGTTTTAATCATAAATGGGTACTGAATTTTGTCAAGGGCTTTTTCTGCATCTATTGAGATTGCCATATGGTTTTTATCTCTCAGTTTTTAATATGGTGTATCACATTGATTTATTTGCATATTTTAAAGAATTCTTGTATCCCTGGAATAAACACAACTTGATTATGCTGTATGAGTTTTTTTGATGTGTTGCTGAATTCTGCTTGCTAGAATTTTGTTGAGTATTTTTGTGTCTATGTTCTTCAGTAATATTAGCCTGTAGTTTTCTTTTTGTGTGTTGTCTCATCTGGTTTTGGTATCAGGGTGATGGTGGCCTCGGAGAATGAGTTTGTAAATGTTCCTTCCTCTGCAATTCTTTGAGAGTTTTAGAAGGATAGGCATTTGCTCTTCTCTAAATGCTTGATAGAATTCTCACACAACTCGATTATGCTGTATGAGTTTTTTTGATGTGTTGCTGAATTCTGCTTGCTAGAATTTTGTTGAGTATTTTTGTGTCTATGTTCTTCAGTAATATTAGCCTGTAGTTTTCTTTTTGTGTGTTGTCTCATCTGGTTTTGGTATCAGGGTGATGGTGGCCTCGGAGAATGAGTTTGTAAATGTTCCTTCCTCTGCAATTCTTTGAGAGTTTTAGAAGGATAGGCATTTGCTCTTCTCTAAATGCTTGATAGAATTCTCCTGTAAAGCCATTTGGTCCTGGGCTTTTGTTTTTGGGGGAGGTTTTTTAATCACAGCTTCAATTTCAGTGCTTGTAATTGGGTTATTCATGATTTCTATTTCTTCCTGGTTCTGTCTTTTTTGTAAGAATCTATCCATTTTTTCCATGTTATCCATTTTATTGCCATATGGTTGTTCATAATAGTCTCTTATAACCCTTTGTATTTCTGCATTGTCTGTTGTAACCTCTCCTGTTTCATTTCTAATTTTGTTGATTGGATTGTTTTTCTCTTTCTTGATGTGTCTGACTATGATAAATGTTGTTTATCTTCTCAAAGAACCAGTTTTTACTTTTATTCATGTTTAATGCTGTTTCATTTCTTTTTCATTTATTGCTGCTTGGATCTTTATGATTTCTTTTCTTCTACTATTTTTGCAGTTGTTATTTTTCCAGTTTTTTAAGATATAAAGTTAGGTTGTCTATTTGATGTTTTTCTTATTTCTTGAGGTAGGATTGTATTGCTATAAACTTTCCTCAAGGAAATGCTTTTGCTGCATTCCACAGTTTTTCAATTGTCGTGTTTTTATTGTCATTTGTTTCCAGAAATTTTTTGATTTCCCTCTTGATTTCTTCAGTAACTTGTTGATTATTTAGAAACGTGATGCTTCTCTCCATATGTTTGCATTTTTTATAGCTTTTTTCTTGTGATATCTAGTTTTATACCATTGTGGTCAAAGCAGATGTTTGATGGGATTTCAATTTTCTTAAATTTAGTTAGGTTTGGTTTGTGATCCAAGATGTGGTCTATCCTGGAGAATGTTCCATATGTACTTGAGAAGAGGAGTATTCTTCTGCATTTGGATGGAATGTCCTGAAGATATCAATGAGATTCATTTCATCTAATTCATCAATTAGGACTTGTGTTTCCTTATTAATTTTCTGTTTTTATGATCTGTCCATTGGTATGAGTGGGGTGTTAAAGTCTCCTACTATTATTGTGTTACTGTCAATGTCTCCGTTTATATGTTAGTATTTATCTTATGTATCGTGATGCTCCTATATTGGGTGCATAGATATTTACAATTGTTATGTCTTCCTCTTGGATTGATCCCTTGATCATTATGCAATGTCCTTCCTTATCTCTTGTAATATTCTCTATTTTAAAGTCTATTTTGTCTGACATGCCGATTGCTAGTCTGGCTTTCTTTTGCTTCCTATATGCATGGAATATATTTTCCCATCCTTTCACTTTCAGTCTATATGTGTCTTTAGGTCTGAAGTGGGTTTAGTATATATAGATAATGTATATATAGGTCTTGTTTTTGTATCCTTTCAGCCAGTCTGTGTTTTTTGGCTGGAACATTTAGTCTATTTACATTCAAAGTAATTATTGATATATATGTTTCTATAGCCATTTTCTCAATCATTTGGGGTTGATTTTGTACATCTTTTTTCTTCTCTTGTATTTCTTGATTATATAAGTCCATTTAACATTTGTTGTAAAACTGGTTTGGTGGTAATGAGGTCTCTTAACTTTTGCTTGTCTGAAAAGCTTTTTGTTTATCAATTTTGAATGAAATCTTTGCCAGATACAGAAATCTTGGTTGTAGACCAAGATTACTTGGTCTTGGTTGTAGACTTTCCCCTTTCAGTACTTTAAATATATCCTGCAATACCCTTCTGGCCTGCAGAGTTTCTGCTGAAAGATCAGCTGTGGAGTGTATGGGCTTGCCCTTATATGTTACTTGTCACTTCCCCCTTGCTGCTTTTAATATTCTTTCTTTGTGTTTAGTCTTTGTTAGTTTGATTAGTATGTGTCTTGGCATGTTTCTCCTTAGGTTTATCCTGTATGGGACTCTTTGTGACTCTTGGACTTGATTGACTATTTCTTTCCCATGTTGAGGAAAATTTCAACTATAACCTCTTCAAAATTTTTCTCATGCTCTTTCTTTTTCTCTTCTTCTTCTGGGACCCCTATAATTCAACTATTGGTGCATCTGATATTGTCCCAGAGGTCTCTGAGACTGTTTTCAGTTCTTTTCATTCTTTTTACTTTATTCTGCTCTTCAGAAGTTATTTCCACCATTTTATCTTCCAGCTTATGGATCTATTCTTCTGCTTCAGATATTCTGCTATCGAATCCTTCTAGAGTATTTTTAATTTCAGTAATTGTGTTGTTTGTCTTTGTATGTTTATTCATTAATTCTTCTAGGTCTTTGTTAATTGACTCTTGCATTTCCTCCATTCTGTTTTAAAAGTTTTGGATTATTTTTACTATCATTATTCTGAATTCATTTCAGGTAGTTTGCCTATTTCCTCTTCATTTATTTGTACTTCTATATTTCTAGTTTGTTCCTTCATTGGTGTAGCATTTCTCTGCCTTTTTATTATTTTTTTAAATCTTATTGTGTTTGAGGTCAGGACTTCCCTGGTAGCTCAGACAATAAAGCGTCTTGCTTACAATGTGGGAGACCTGGGTTCGATCCCTGGATAGGGACGATCCTCTGGAGAAGGAAATAGCAACCCATTCCAGTACTCTCGGCTGGAAAATCCCACAGACAGAGGAGCATGGTGGGCTACAGTCCACAGGGTCACAAAGAGTCAGACACAACTGAGTGACTTCACTTTCACTTTTATTCCTTAATTCTTCTAGGTCTTTGTTAATTGATTCTTGCATTTCCTCCATTCTGTTTTAAAGGTTTTGAATTATCTTTACTATCATTACTCTGAATTCATTTTCAGGTAGTTTGCCTATTTCCTCTTCATTTATTTGTACTTCTATATTTCAAAACTACACAGAACTGCAAAAGCCCAAGTCGAGGAAGAGGTTTATAACAATAATAAAAGTGACTGAATATACACATATACATATCCATACAGCCCAAGAAAAATAAAGTACAATAGATTGATCCAGAGTACAAAGGAAAACAAAAATTATATCTATCAGCACAAAATTAACTAAAGCACAAACTGAAAAACAAAACAAAAGTAAGGTGCCAATTGGGAATAAGCAATGAAAATAAAACTAACAAATACATTGAGAGGAAAGAAAAGAAAGAAAGAAGAGATATGCAAAGTTAAATAGAGTTATATAACGATTTATATACATTAAAGATTAACTGCAAGGGTAAAAGAACATTTAAAAAAGCAAACAAAGGAATGAATTTAGAAAGAAAATGATAGGTTTTAAATATTAATATTTAAATAAAAGGAAAACTCGACAGAACAGCAAAAGCCCAATGTAGAGGCAGAGGTTTATAGCAACAATAAAAAAATGTGACTGAGAAAAAAAAAATCCAAAAGCTTAATTAGATTTCATAGTGTCAATAAAATTAACAACTACAATGGTGGGGGGTGGGGGAAAAATCCAAAAGCCTCTATGTTGCTGCTGCTGCTGCTAAGTCGCCTCAGTCATGTCCGACTCTGTGAGACCCCACAGATAGCAGCCCATTGGGCTCCGCCATCCCTGGGATTCTCCAGGCAAGAGCACTGGAGTGGGTTGCCATTTCCTTCTCCAATGCATGAAAGTGAAAAGTGAAAGCCTCTATAGAACAAGTCAAAACATAAGAATAATAAATGTTTTTCTTGAGTCAGTGCTGTCATGGCTGGGAGTCACAGTCCATCTCACCTCCCTAGGATGCCCTCCAACACTGTACTTATCTCTGGACCTGCTATGCAGGCAGCTCAGATTCTAATTCAGTCGTGCTCCAATGTCTACAGGTATCACAATTAGTGTGCTTTCTTTTGTGGGAGTGCTCAGTGTCCTTTCATATATTCCATAGACACAGAGTCTGCCTAGTCTATCATGTGGATTTAATCTGCAGCTTGTATAGCTGGTGGGAAGATTTTGGGTTTTCTTCCTTAGCCACACTGCCTCTGGGTTTCAACTGTGATTTATTTTCACTTCTTTTTTTTTTTTTTTTCCTTGTGTGTGTGTATCTTTCATTTTATTTATTATTTTTTTTAACTTTACAATATTCTATTGGTTTTGCCATACATCAACATGAATCCACAACGGGTGTACACATGTTCCCAATCCTGAACCCCGCCCTCCCACCTCCCTCCCCATACCATCCCTCTGGGTCATCCAGTACACCAGCCCCAAGCATCCTGTATGCTGCATCGAACCTAGATTGGTGATTCATTTCTTATATGATATTACACGTTTCAATGTCATTCTCCCAAATCATCCCACCCTCTCCCTTTCCCATTTTTTTTTTTTCCTTGTGTGTGTGTATCTTTCATTTTATTTATTATTTTTTTTTAACTTTACAATATTCTATTGGTTTTGCCATACATCAACATGAATCCACAACGGGTGTACACATGTTCCCAATCCTGAACCCCGCCCTCCCACCTCCCTCCCCATACCATCCCTCTGGGTCATCCAGTACACCAGCCCCAAGCATCCTGTATGCTGCATCGAACCTAGATTGGTGATTCATTTCTTATATGATATTACACGTTTCAATGTCATTCTCCCAAATCATCCCACCCTCTCCCTTTCCCACAGAGTTCCACTTCTGCATGTGGGTTGTCCACTGGGGTTTTGCTCATGAGGCTGCCCTGGAGGACTTGAGTCTGCCCCTGTGAGAGCCAGGGATAGACGTGGTGCAGCTGCTTGGCTTGCAGGGGTTCTGGAGGTACAATGTACTCAGGGGAGTCAACAGCTAGGACAGCAGGAAATACAGTATTCTAGAAGGGTATGGCAACCAGTACTGGCCAATACACTCCAGTATTCTTGTCTGAAAAACCCCCTCCCTGCATAGATATACTTAAGATTTTTATTGCCTGTGGCAGTTCTGCCCCAGTGAGAGTTGAGAATGAAGGTGAGCAGCTGCTTGGCTTGCAGGGACCCTGGCAGCGCCAAATGTGCAGGGACATGGACTGCCTCTGTCGCAGGAGTTATGGCCCTATCAGAGTTTTCCTTCAAGCCTCTTGTAGCTGGCGATTACAAGGCCTCTTTGGCCAGTCTTTCTCCATAGTACTACCCATTCAGGCACTTAGAGGGCTCCATTGCCTGGGGTCCTTCTCTGTTGTTCAGCACATCGGTACTTAAAGGGGCACCCTGGATGGGGTCCTACTCTAGTTCAGTGCATCATGTGTTTGATGGACCAGCTTCTTTATTGTTCAGCTGCTGATGCTGGTGTGTGGAGAGAGAGGTTATGACTCCACCCACTCTGTGTGACTCAGCATTATTGCCTTGTTCTCATGGATGCCCAGCTTTCTTCACAGGCATTTCTCACCATAATCTCCTCCTTCACATCCCTTTGATCCATCTCTCTGCAGTCAATAGCAGTCTTCACCCTGGGATTGCTCCACAATCCCTAAACTCCAGCTCCCAGCCACTGTGCTTTCTGGAGACCTGCATCCCTATCCCTGTCCAAGGGACTATGTATGGCTGCAGCAAGGACTTTCTGATTCTCATTTCATTTAAGCTGCCACATGTGAGCTGTTTCTGTCTTAAATGTTTCTCCTCTGACTCAGACAATTGCCCTGATGTGAGGATCAGATCCCTGCTTCAGTTCCCCCACCCACTGAGGGCAGGTCCAATCCTACTAACACTCCTGTTTCTCCCCCTAGTTCCTTTGTCCTACCAAGTTTTGTGTGATTCTATATATTATTTTCCACTGGTCAGGTACTCCTGTCCACTCTCAGCTGGTGATCGGTATGCACTTTTGTGTCTGAAGGTGTATTCCTGATGTATCTGTGGACAGATATGTACTTCATATCCACCTACTCTGCCATCTTGTTCCTGTAATTTGTATTTTGACTTGCAATTGGTTATTCTGCTTTTTGTCACTGAACGTGAGTGCAGAAGAGTGAGACTAAGTAAAAAATGTGATGGAATTCCTGAATATGTGATGACAATGTTGTTCTCTATGTCAATAGTAACATCTATGTACAAGTTTGTTAAATAGTAAGATTCTAGTTGCATGAAATTCATCATGTTTTGACTCATGCATCATTTTGGAATTTGTCCTCCAATTACTATTTTTATGCCAATATTATTTTTGTCTAGATGATAGTTGTTAATTTCACTCAAAGATATTGCAGTCTCATGTCATTTAAAATATCTTAAGTATAAAGTGTTAATTAAGACATACTATACAAAATACATATAGAGGTAAGACTTACATAGAGAAAACTAATAATCATTTTTGAGAGCAATTTAAAAGATACACGTAAGTGTTGCTGCTGCTGCTGCTACTGCTAAGTCTCTTCAGTCATGTCCGACTCTGTGCAACCCCATAGACAGCAGCCCACCAGGCTCCCCTGTCGCTGGGATTCTCCAGGCAAGAACACTGGAATGGGTTGCCATTTCCTTCTCCAATGCATGAAGGTGAAAAGAGAAAGTGAAGTCACTCAGTCATGTCCGACTTTCTGCGACCCCATAGACTGCAGCCCACCAGGCTCCTCCGTCCATGGATTCTACAGGCAAGAGTACTGGAGTGGGGTGCCACTGCCTTCTCCTATACATGAGTGTATATATATATATACACCAGTCTTGTTATTGTGAATTTCTATTCTAAATACCTATTTATATATATACACCTATTTTTCCTTGGAAGAAAAGCTATGACAAACCTAGACAACATATTAAAAAGAAGCAATGTTACTTTGCTGACAAAAGTCCATATAGTTAAAGCTATGGTTTTTCCAGTAGTCATGTATGGATGTGAGAGTTGGCCCATAAAGAAAGCTGAGTGCCAAAAAACTGACACTTTTGAAGACAGGAGGAGAAGGAGACAACAGAGAATGGGATGGTTGGATGGCATCACCGACCCAAGGGGCATGAGTTTGAGCAAGCTCTGGGAGTTGGTGATGGACAGGGAAGTCTGGTGTGCAGCAGTCCACTGGGTTGCAAATAGTCAGACATGACTGAGAATCTTAACTGAACTGGACTGATGATGGTTATGTCATAAAGCCATTCTATTTTCAACATGAAATATAGCTTATAATGACAAAAAACTGACACTTTTGAAGACAGGAGGAGAAGGAGACAACAGAGAATGGGATGGTTGGATGGCATCACCGACCCAAGGGGCATGAGTTTGAGCAAGCTCTGGGAGTTGGTGATGGACAGGGAAGTCTGGTGTGCAGCAGTCCACTGGGTTGCAAATAGTCAGACATGACTGAGAATCTTAACTGAACTGGACTGATGATGGTTATGTCATAAAGCCATTCTATTTTCAACATGAAATATAGCTTATAATGACAACAACAACATTATCATTTACATATGACAATTATTCCTTAATTGAATCTTGAATTTCATTGTCCATAAAGGGAGAAAATGAAATCAAAATAAGAGTTTGTCTTGTGCTTTGAAGATATGTTGTGTAAATTTTTGTAAACCATGCCAGACTTAGACTAAAAGGGATCTTACACATCATACCCACCTATTTGTACAGGTGAAAATTAAATTTCCTAACCATATCATTCTGAGTACAATCAAAAACCTCTGAGACTTGGGCACCAAGGTCAGAACTACTTTTAGTACTGCTTTTCTCATGCCCAGAAGCTATCCACTGCAATATTAAAACAATGACAGAGGCATACAGAAGTTAAATGTATGGTGGCTCAGAGAATATGGCATTTCAACTACTAGCTAATTCTATGGGTTTATTTTTTGGTTTGGTACTGAATTAATCAGGTTCAAATTTGGAATGTCATCAGTTGAGTTTTCCACTGTATCTTAAACTTACTACTTGAGTAGAACTGGTTAGAGAATGTAGATTTTCTCCTTATTATTTAAAAAAATATGTTTTATTTCAGGCCTAATAATAAATACGATAGCAAAACTGTTTGTCATTGGGGATTCTCTTATTATACATTACCCACTCTATTTTTAATAACTATACAAGCAATAAGAGTAGTCAATATTTGTGATGTGCTTACTATTACTCAGATACTATAACTAGCACTACATTCTATCAGTGATTGATACCTAACAGAGGTGATGCTGATCTTTAGGGACTATCTTGGAAATTTCTCTTTGTGTTTTGTCATTGTCATCAAAGTATTTAAGAGACATTACTGGATTTAGTGACTATAAACCAGAAAGAAACCTCCAATACATAGAATAATTCCTCCCAACCTCCCACCCTCCACAAAATGTCCTGTGTATGAGGGAAATTTCAGATATGCAACTGGATATTGTGTAGTTAAAAAAACAAAAGCCTATAAAATATTCTGAATACAGAATTTCACCGTGCTTGTATTTGCTGTTATGAATGTAGATTTTTTTCACTTTGCTTTACTAATAATCAGAAATTACTTTTGTATGGTTTTAACAAGCAAATATATACTTGATATTATAGAATATAACTTCAAGAGAGTGGCATATATTGTTTGTTAAGACTATTATCAGAAGTTATTAAATATTCTTGAAAATTACATCACCAACAGCACCAATATTTCTCATGGTGTCTGAGTAATCAGTGAAATACACCAAGATTCACTGATATTTATAAATTTTATATTTACAGTTATTCTATGCATAGGTAAAAGGGCTAATTATTATATCACTTAGTATTGTCATACACAAGTATACATGTTGCTAGTTTTATTTACATTTATATTACTACTTGGGTATTATGTATTCTTTTAAATGCAACCATATTTGATTAAGGAGGATAGAGTAGACATTAGAAAACTTTTGTTACATAAAGGGGAATTTAGACTGAGGTTTATTCCTCTAGCACAGATAAACTTCACTCTAAATCTCACACCTCAGACAACATACATAAGGTTTTGGAAAAAATTTTAGGAGAAAATCTTTACAATCCAAAGTTAGCCAATAAATTTCTTAGGTATGACACCCAAACCCTGATACATATAAGAAAAGAAGATATATTGGACCTGATTAGAGTTAAAATTATTTTGATATAAACTGGCATGGCTTAACAAGTCCCAAAGACTATACCAAATACTAGCTTAGAAAGAAAAATAATAAAAATTAAACACTTTGCTCTAGTTTTTTTTACTTTCTATGTATCTTTGATATTTGCTAATCTCACTGAAATCAATGTACTTACCAAGCTTTCTAGCTTGTATGAATCCAAGATTTAGCTGAAAATTTTTTCACTTCAAGGTAATGCTGATTCATTTTCAACATTTCCTGTTTAATAAAACCCTTATCTCTGTTGATGATCTGGGGACTCACAAACTTTGCAAAGTTGAACACATTTGATTGTTAAAAATTTAAGGAATCCTTCCCTGATTCTTTTGGTTTTAACACCATAAATAATAGGATTCTTCATGGGTGGAATGAGAAGGTATATATTGGCTATAAAAATATGGACAGATGGAGCAATGTGGTGACCAAACCTATGAATGAGAAAAGAGAAAAAAGCTGGTGTATAAAACACCAAAATGACCCATACATGGGAGACACAGGTACTCAAGGTCTTGAGGCAGGCAGCTTTGGATGGGAGATTGAAGACTGTGAAAAGAATAAGGATATATGAACAGATGATCAGTATTAAATCCAATCCTCCTGTCAGGAATGCCACAATTAGGCTGTAGGCTCTAGGAATCTTGGTCTCAGAGCAAACCAGCTTTATCAGGGCCATAAACTCACAGTAAGTATGGGAGATGACATTAGTTTTGCAGTAGGAAAGCCATCTTAGTAGAAAGGGGTGTGGACTGAGAAGTACAGCTTCTCTGAAGACAATAAGCAAACCCAAGCCTCCAATCACTGCAGGTGTTAAGACAGTGGAATGTCTTAGGGGGTGGCAGATAGCTACAAATCGGTCAAAAGCCATGGCCAAGATAAATCCAAATTCCATAGTAGACAGAGAATGGATAAAATACATTTGAGTAAGGCAGGCTTCAAAGTAGATCTCTCTGTCATTGAACCAGAAGAGACTGAGTGTCTTGGGAAGTGTAGAAGAAGTAAGCATCAAATCTGCAACTGAGAGCATGCATAGAAAGAGGTACACAGGTTCGTGCAGTTTGTGATCTGTCTTAATAATTAATAAAAGAGCAACATTTCCCATCAGTGACAGTAAGTAGACCAGACAGAAGGGGATGGAGATCCATAGGTGGGCATTCTGCAATCCTGGAATGCCAAGTAGCAGGAAGGTGGTAAGTTGAAATTTGCTCCTGTTGTAGTCTAGCATTATCCAAAAAATGAGGATGCCATGATCCTATCCAAATTAAAAATCACAAAAATTACAAAAACATGAAAAATATTACAAACAAAACATTACCAAAAAATGAAAAACATTTTTTTCATTGTTATGTGTTGGAGAAGACACTGAAATCCAGTAACATACAACTGGCTATTGAAGGATTTCTTCAGTAATACAATATTTCAATTCATCAAATGCATGGAACTGTGCTTTTGGGCAGACAAAAAAAAAAAATTGCACAAAGGTATTCTCTTTCCTTTTTTATATCTCCCTTGACTTTTTTTCAGAAGTGTCCAGTTAGCTAGATACACTTTAATCATGTTATAACAC
>SJYC01098536.1:0-12197 GCA_006408675.1 Madoqua kirkii
TTTGTTCAAAAATGTTCACCTTTATCTCACCTTTTCGGTTACAAAAGAGCAAAAACTTCATGCTTACTTCTCTAATGGACTTCCCAAACAGAGCCTTTGTCTCCTTTGGAACGGACTCTGCGCTTGTTCCAAGAAAGAAGTAGGCACCAAACAGTTGTGCCGTTCTGTGCGTACTCCCTGAAACCCTCAGTGAAAAGAAATCCTTAAAAGTTATTTTTCTCAGAATTTCCCCAGGCAAAGCCTCCTGGAAAATTAGCATATTTTATCCAAAATACAACTCACATTCATCAGATAACATAATTAAGTGGCTTCCAGAATCCCGATCTGTCACAAACTCTGGAAAAACTGGGGCTTCCCAGGTAGCACTAGTGGTCAAGAACCCATTTGCCAATGCAGGAGACGTGAGAGATGCAGGTTCAATCCCCGGGTTGGGAAGATGCCCTGGAGGAGGGCATGACAGCCCACTCCAGTATTCTTGCCTGGAGAATCCCATGGACAGAGGAGCCTGGTGGGCTACAGTCCATAGGGTCACATGAATCAGACACGACTGAAGCGACTTAGCCCACACACACTGGAAAAATAGATCATCCCAGAAGAAAAGTAAATCAAAGATTAGGTAGTGGCAAATTATTTCAAATGAATATTTGGAGAGTTAAAACATTTTAGTTACATGTTTCCTAATGCTGAGACCCACAAACAGCCAAGGAGATACACTGGGGCAGAATCTACAGAGCTATGACTAATTCTAAGTAACAATAATTCCAAGAGGCATTTATATTTGACCTTGGAGCATTTGTTCTTACACTTCCTTTTGAATAAGATCAGGACACATGTGACTGTCAGCTTCTGTAATAGCCTCACAGAAATTATAACCACATAGTGTACAAGTTAATTGCCACACCTTCACTGGGAATCACCCCAATTCCACAGGGTAAACTAGCAAACCCTAACAGGGCTTTACAAAGCCCTGCACGTCCCAGCAGTAACCTGGCTTCCCAGGCTCCTGTCTTGTCACTTGCCCCTACTGGCTGAACGCTGGGCAGACGTTCACGCTTGGGAGATAAGCTTTGTCTTCTGACTCTGCCTTTGCCCCCTTTTCTCCTGGCAAACATCTATTCTTCACTCAAGGTGCAACTCAAATGTCACTCTCTTTTCAAATGCTGATGCCAAGTGAGCCAAGCCAAAAGTATAATTCCTTCCTCTATGCTCCCTGCTGAACTAGCTCACTCATTCCAGAAACAATTCCCCTAGGTGCTGGCAGAGCTCCCCAGGCCCTCAATGATTTCCTTTTCTCCACTCTGGGTGCTGTGGATAATCGCTTCAAACATCCTCTGCAGCTCATAGGGTCAAGTGCACACTCTCCTTGCCTGTCCACTTCTAAGTCCAGTGCGTTGCCAACCCTGGCTCTGTTCTGCTTTCCTGACCTCTGCTCCCCACCTGGGCCCACCACTGCAGAGTTCAGGGGAAAAAAATCTCCCAAGGGCTGCAACAGTCTACAGTCCTGTGTTTGTAGGATCCTCACCAGCTCCCTCTCAGAGCCCTCATTCCCCACTCCCATCTCACCCAAACAACCCCAGGCAACTTTAGCCCTGCAAGTCTCCCAAAGAAACGGAGCTTTCTGAAGTCAGAGACCCATCACTACACCCATCATCTCTGCTTATTTTCACTAAAGAAGAAATGGTACCCCAGCCTGTCCCCATCAGCGGCATCTTTTCTACCGAAACGGAGCACATTTCTAGATGGCCAGGATGCAGGAAGCACCCTAGCCCCAGAGCATCCTGAGCTAGAGATTATTTGAGAACATCTCCCTTGTATCTCTCTACAACTAGCTTCTCTGAGACCTAAGTCTGGGATATAATAGATGCTGGGTGAAAGGCAAATTCTCTCATGTTGATTCTATAGTTATCCTTAATTCTTATGCAGGCACTAGACTGAGATTTTAAAAAAGGAACTTGTATCATGGATGGCTCATTCTTGCAATAGCCACTAAGGTCTTATTCTTGGAACTCAGGGCACTTTCTGACTTTTCCCATCAAGGGTAGCTTTCAGATTTCTCCTGCACAGGATTCCTCCTCTGCCTGCAACAACAGTTAATTCCCACTGCACCTGGTCTCCAAGCAACCAGCAACTGGAGATCAAATTCAGCCAAGGCCAGGTTTCCTCCTACACACCAGCTTCTCTCTTCTACTACCTCTGGTTATTAAGCAAATCATATCTTGCAAGTGTGCACAGTTTTCTTGAGACAGTAAATCTGATGTCCTGAAGATTCTCTGAAACAAAATTATACAAAACCTGTAACAGTGGACATAGCTACACTTCTATGTGCCAGGCACACTGCTAGCCACTTTCCTTGAATTCACATTTAGATCTCACAATCACCTTGTGGGGTGTGGACTATTGCTGCCCATTTTACAGAGAAGGAAACTGTCTCTTTTTGGGGACCTCACTAGGATGTAAGGTAAAGCTGCTCAGCTACTCCTAAGATTACCGCCCACCTCCCACCTTCAGGACCTCCCCAGATCAGCTCAAGTCCTTTCTTAAATGGGTACAAATTACCATCCTAAGTCAAAAAAGCCATCTTTCAAATCCTTTCTTAAAAGGTGGGAGCAAAGCTTGTAGACTGGATTTCAAACATCTCACGCACTTGCTACAAGCAAAAGAACTGAAATGTCAAAGCAAGTAATTAAGTAGAGGTGAAGCTAATACTCAGAAGGGCTGTAATGGAGACTCTTTGAGGATGAAAAATGTATATAAAATCAACTTAAAATTAGATTTAACTGCTTAAGTTTTCTGACCATGGGTATTGATATCCATTTACAGAATGTAAAGCTAAAAATTATAACTCTAGTTCTTCCTTTGCATCTCGTATTGTGATCATTACAAAACCAAATTGTTCCAAATTCACCCAACTTCGACTGCACTCTGAGTAGTCGGCAATCAGTGCAAAGCCATGGGCTAACTTATTAACCCCACAGAACTACTTTCTCCTTGTTGGAATTCAAGTGGATGATTTTCCTTAATTCAGAGCGAATGGGAAGTGATTCAATAAGTTAATCAATCCAAAGTTCAATGCATGAGGAAAAAATTAAGTCATCGACTATTACGACAAACTCTAAAATGCAATCCTTTAAAAAGTCAGTCTTACTACTGATAGATAGTGAAGCTAGTCCTTAACACTTTCAAATTATAATAAATAGATGAAAACAAATTGCATTTTGACACTGTGAATACCAAATTCAATTCCCATTTGCTGGAGAACAAAAACTCAATCATTTCTTGGAGATGCTATTAGCAGCAGCATTCCAGAGACCAAAAGCATCAGGCAAACAGTGTTACCAAGATTTCAGTTTGTGGCCAGCAAAATGAGGAACAGAACAAAATTCATTTATAATGATAAATGGTGGAGCAGGGAATCAACATCAACAAAAACTAGGTGACAACTTGAAATAAACCATGAATTGAGGGATGCTAACTAGGGGGCTGGGCTTCCAGGTGGCTCAGTGGTGAAGAATCCACCTGCCAAGCAGGAGACACAGGTTCTATCCTTGGGTTGGGAAGACTCCTTGGAGTGGGAAATGGCTACCCACTCCTGTACTCTTACCTGGGAAATCCCATGGACAGAGGAGCATGGAGGGCTACAGTCCATGGAGGTTGCAAAGAGTCAGACACGACTTAGCAACTCAACAGCAAGAACAGCAGCAACTGGGGGTTCACTGACCTGGATAAGGCTGCCAGAAGCATTTGGCAGTCTAGTCCAGGCCACAGGTGATTTTTAAAAATGAAAAGAGGAAGGAGGTACAAGGGCCAACAAAAACACGGTAAGATTATCATATATCCTAATATGGGAATGGATTTCATGAAAAATATAAAACAAGAAATCCCAACCCCCTCCCCCCACACACACCCTAAGGAACAAGACACTGGTGATAATACTACAATAGTATTATTTAGGGCATCCTCTATTTTACAAGACCTAATTAGGTATGAATGATAAGCCATTTGAAAGGAGAGAATCTAATGAGTTAAATGCCTCTACATTTTCTTGTATCATTCCTTGGTATAAAGCTTAACCATGGGTAGAGGAACTATATACATAATATCATCCAAATCAATTCATTTTTGCAAGCACAAGGGATGTTATTATTATACTTTTACTTAATAAGCATAAATATCCCATGATATTTACCATTCAATAACCACCACTCCCTCCTCTTCACATCTGGCCCCTCCTACTCAGCCTCCCGCTTTCAGTGTAGACGCTGCCTTTTTCCCTGGGTTGTTTCCTTCCACCCTTCAAGACGCTGGTGAAGCACCCCAGCACTTATTCTTACCCTAGCATTTGCTACATTTTATTATAAACGTCTGTTTACTCATCTGGCCACTTTACTAGCTATGCCCCAAATTTATTCCTAAATTTCATCTGCATGCTGCGATTTTAAAATGCCCCCACATTTCTCAGTTTTATTCATTTATGGTGAAATAAAATTTTAAATTATAAAGTCACAGCCACATGAATTGCCAGGGTTTCTGTATCAAGCTGCAGGCTTGCAACTTTTATGGATAAACAGCAGTCCTTGAAAAGAAGAGACACTAAAGTGGTTTCATGTTTATTTCTATTAGGGGAGGCACTCCAGCCAATTTCACCACTAAATTAGCTTTCTTTGCCATAATGGAGTCAATGTGATAACAACTGTCCCAAAGGCTGTACATTCTAAGTCACATAAAAAGCAAACGTGCAGGAATGAATACTCCATTTTATTTTTGGCATGCCGCACAATTCATTTGGTGTGATTTGTGCAATTTCTCCCAGACTACACAGTTCCATATAAGGGAAGCATACAGCAGAACATAGATTACCAGATATGACATGGGGAATGAGAAGGATACATACTTTTTCTAGCTGGTTAGAATGACCGGGCGACTTCACTTTCACTTTTCACTTTCGTGCACTGGAGAAGGAAATGGCAACCCACTCCAGTGTTCTTGCCTGGAGAATTCCAGGGGCGGGGGAGCCTGGTGGGCTGTCGTCTGTGGGGTCGCACAGAGTCCGACACAACGCGACTTAGCAGCAGCAGGGGTTTGTAGAGATAAACATCATTACCGTCAGAGACATTTCAAAGTCTCCCAGAATAAAAAATATAAGTCAAAATTAGAAGGCTCAACCCAAAGCATATTTGTAAACATGGTCTTGGCAAACTGAAGCCTAGTACAAAGTTTCTTGAGGGCAGGGGATGCTGAATGATAGAATCAAAAACTTAGAGCAAGTACAACCCTGGCTACAAATTGGAGTAATTGAACTATTTTTGTGTTTAAACAAAGTACTAATGGTCTAGGAACTTGACCCTAGGCCAATTAAATTAGAACTTCAAGGGATAAAGCCCAGCTATGGGAATTTTAAAAAGAGATCTTATAAACCTTTTACAACCAATGAAAACTATTCTTCCAACAGGTTTTCCCTGAATCAGAGATGATAGCAAGAAACATTTACTATTTCCTATGTGCTAGACACTATTCTAGGGAGGTGTACTAACTCATTCAACATTCACAATAACCATCCCACCACATTTTGCCCACAAGGAAACTGAGCCTCCAACAGGTTAAATAACTTGTCCAATTTTCCCGTCTAATAAGTGAAGAAAATAGAACTCAGACCTCAGTTGTCTCCTACCCAAGTCAGCTCTCATAAGAACTCTGAAGTAGAAATATTCCCACTAAAAAACAACCCCAGAGGTCCTAAGTAGAGGCCTCCATATCTAATATGACCTGGGTCGTGGAGGCTTAGGTGGAGCGCAGAGTGAGTCAAGAGAAGGATTTTGCTTAAATATGTTATTAACACTAAACAAGTCAATGATACTGAGAATTATACAATGTAAAATACTCGTTTGCTTTCTAAGAAGTATTGTGATAGCTGATCTACATTCTTATCTACATCATTTAAAGCCAAATAGGGACTTGGAGGCAGCTATGCAGACATGCTGGTAATTCTCTGCCATTGGATCCTAGTCAATGTTACCTACTGATGGACGTAGTACAAGCAGTGGTCCCCACTCTTCTCTACCCACTGTCTCCTGGATCTTTCCTATCAACATATAAACATGTTACAATATCTAAAATGAAACCCCAAACCCTTGCTTTTCCCCATGCCCTATAAGCCATCACCTAATTTCCCTATTCCCCTTGATACAAAACTCTTCAAAAGAATTCTCTACCTTTATCCTATAAATGCTTCTCCCATTCTGCTTTTATCAGTTTTGAAAAAATTCTCAGCCACAATCTCTTCAAATATTGCTGTGTTATATTCTCCGTTTATTTATTTTTTTGGACTCCAGTGACTTGTATGTTAAACATTCCTACCAGACCTCATGTAGCTCTTCAGTTCTTTTCTCTGCTGCAGTCTGAAGATTTTTATATGATTTATCTTTCAGTTAACTTCTTTAAAATTCTGCATAAGGCTGGCCCTACCCTTGCATTTTAGAGCAGTTTTAGGTTTCCAGAAAAACTGAGAGGTAGGTACAGAGACTCCCACGTAAACCCGCCCCTGCTCATGGATAGCCTTCCCCACTATCAACATCCCTCACTGAAGTGGTGCATTTGTTATCATCAATGAACCTACACTGATTACATCACAATCACCAGAGTCCACAGTCTGTATTATGGTTCAGTTTAGGTGTTACACCTTCTATGTGCGCTGTGTTTGGTCTCTTCAGTAGTGTCTGACTCTTTGCAACCTTATGGGCTATAGTCTGCCAGGCTCCTCTGTCCATTGGATTCTCCAGGCAAGAATACGGAGTGGGTTGCCAATTCCTCCTCCAGGGGATCTTCCTGACCCACAGATCGAACCCGCATCTCCTGTAGTTCTTGCACTACAGGCAGATTCTTTACCACTGAGCCACCGAGGAAGTGTCTATGGGTTTAGACAAATGTACATTTAATGACATGTCTCTAGCATTATGGGCTTCTCCAGTGACTCAGCAGTAAAGAATCTGCCTGCCAGTGTAGGAAATATGGGTTCAGTCCCTGGGTCAGGAAGATCCCCGGCAGAAGGAAATGGCAAACCAAAAGTATTCTTGCCTGGGAAATCCCATGAACAGAGGAGCCTTTACAATCCAGGGAGTCACAACTTAGTGACTCAACAACAGCAGCATACCATCCATCTGGTATCATACAGAGTATTCTCACTGCCCTAAAAATCGTGTGCTTCACTTAGTCATCTCTCCTTCCACTGGTCTTTTTACCAACTCCAAACTTCTGTCTTAGCTGGAATCATACAGAATGTTAACATTGTAAGACTGACTTCTTTCAGTTAATAATAAGCATTTAAGGCTTCTCTGTGTCATCTCACAGATTGACAGCTCATTTCTTTCTAATGCTGAATAATATTACACATTCTCAATATACCATAGCTTCAGTTCAGTTGCTCAGACGTGTCTGACTCTCTGCAAACCCATGAATTGCAGCACGCCAGGCCTCCCTGTCCATCACCAACTCCCGCAGTTCACTCAGACTCAAGTCCATCGAGTCAGTGATGCCATCCAGCCATTGCATCTTCTGTCATCCCCTTCTTCTCCTGCCCCCAATCCCTCCCAGCATCAGAGTCTTTTCCAATGAGTCAACTCCTCCCATGAGGTGGCCAAAGTACTGGAGTTTCAGCTTTAGCATCAGTCCTTCCAAAGAAATCCCAGGGTTGAGCTCATTCAGAATGGACTGGTTGGATCTCCTTGCAGTCCAAGGGACTCTCAAGAGTCTTCTCCAACACCACACTTCAAAGGAATCAACCCTTCGGTGCTCAGCCTCTTCACAGTCCAATTCTCACATCCATACATGACCACTGGAAAAACCATAGCCTTGACTAGACGGACCTTAGTCGACAAAGTAATGTCTCTGCTTTTGAATATGCTATCTAGGTTGGTCATAACTTTTCTTCCAAGGAGTAAGTATATTTTAATTTCATGGCTGCAATCACCATCTGCAGTGATTTTGGAGCCCCTCAAAATAAAGTCTGACACTGTTTCCCCATCTATTTCCCATGAAGTGATGGGACCGGATGCCATGATCTTCGTTTTCTGAATGTTGAGCTTTAAGCCAACTTTTTCACTCTCCTCTTTGACTTTCATCAAGACACTTTTTAGTTCCTCTTCACTTTCTGCCATAAGGGAAGTGTCATCTGCATATCTGAGGTTATTGATATTTCTCCTGGCAGTCTTGATTCCAGCTTGTGTTTCTTCCAGTCCAGCGTTTCTCATGATGTACTCTGCATAGAAGTTAAATAAGCAGGGTGACAATATACAGCCTTGACGTACATTTCTTCTAGTCTAGCGTTTCTCATGATGTACTCTGCATATAAGTTAAATAAGCAGGGTGACAATCAATATACAGCCTTGACGTACTGCTTTTCCTATTTGGAGCCAGTCTGTTGTTCCATGTTCAGTTCTAACTGTTTCTTCCTGGCCTGCATACAGATTTCTCAAGAGGCAGGTTAGGTGGTCTGGTATTCCCATCTCTTTCAGAATTTTCCACAGTTTATTGTGATCCACACAGTCAAAGGCTTTGGCATAGTCAATAAAGCAGAAATAGATGTTTTTCTGGAACTCTCTTGCTTTTTCCATGATCCAGCTAGAAAGTACAAAAAAGTGAGTATTAACCTACAAATGCTTTTGTCTCTTGACATCAAAATCTATTATGCTTAGTGTTATGATATCAGGAACAATTTTTTGTGTGCTTATAAACAAAGTATATTTTCCATTGTATTAAGTCAGTAAACGTAGCAGCCTGTGGATATGCTTTTTGCTATTGTTTGTTTTGGTCTTAAGAAGATTTTTTATTTATTATAATTACTTTTCAATATGATTTTTCTGTAATATAACTGCTTCAAAAAGATTATCTGAATGATTTATTTAAAATATAGTTTATCAATTCTCTTTGCATTTAGATAAGAATTTACTTACTTGTCGTAATCTTTAGTTTGCTGCCTACTTCTCAATGACAGCTTCCATAATGGTGACTGGGAAAGCATTCATTTTGCATGGACATATATGTTCCCTACATTTAGTACATGTTCACATAAAATAAACAATTTATTTAAAATATAGTTTATCAATTCTCTTTGCATTTAGATAAGAATTTACTTACTTGTCGTAATCTTTAGTTTGCTGCCTACTTCTCAATGACAGCTTCCATAATGGTGACTGGGAAAGCATTCATTTTGCATGGACATATATGTTCCCTACATTTAGTACATGTTCACAGAAAATAAACATTTTCACTGTGTCTAGGAAATGGATTTGTAAATTGCTACACCACCTTTGTTTAGGTAAAATGCATGCTTGTTTCACCTTTATCTTTGTTCATTTTTTTTCAGCCTATTCAAGTATTAAAGCATTTGTAGGATACACATACTCTTAGATAAATTTAAATGAGTTAATAGATTTAAAATTCTTAGAATAGTACCTGGTGCTTAGGAAGCATTTAATACTTTAGTCATTGTTTATTTCTGTTGGCTTAAGGAAATGCACAATGTAAGTGTATTATGATAGAGTCAGATGCTTGCAAAAGAAGTTGAATAGCTTTATGTTTTGTGACTGAGAATGGAAGTTGGTATTTCTGCTTGTCAGTGCACCTGAAAATGAAATATACCAACAGGCATCATATATTCAAAGCTGAAATTAGGTATTTAAAATTGAAGTGGCGGATTTCAGGAAGGAAAATGAGCTTTTAGATCTTTCAGTTTAAAAAGCGTTGCATTTGAAAAAATTAAGAAAATGGAAGACTTTTAAGCCTTAAGAAGGGCATACTCCTTTACTTTGTTAGTGTTTGTAGGCACAAAGTTAAATTCAATTGCTATCACTGGAACGGTTTTGAGGTGAAGTGTTAGTAGAGAAGGGAGGAACACTTTCTGAAGGTAGGATTTGAAAGATGGGTTATGGTTTCCAGAGTATTCTAATATGATAAAACCCAAGTTAGGAGTAATCCATTTGGATTTGATTCTAGAATTTGTGAGATATGTCTAAACCACTGAGTTGAATCTTATGAAGACTGGCATTGTTGTCAGTATGATTATCTGCCATGCCCTCTCTGCTGTCATCATTCTCAGATTATTACCTTTGACACTGTGGAACTAGGAATCTCTTGTGATTGACAGTTGAAATCTAGAATGTGTCACACAGGACAGCTGTGGTCAGAGGCTGTGTGATTAATGACTAAGCATATTTCGTGGAGGCAAAAATGAAATCATACACTTGGTGAGTGAAAAAAATGGCATAATCTTGCTAGGAACAAAAATTTAACTCTCAACCTGTCCTTTCCACTTGCTTCCCTTGGCTATTCTCCCTTATTCATATTTCTTCCTTCTTCCTTCCTTTTCCTTATGAAAAATTAACTTCCTTTTGAAAAAATTTTGAAAAAAACTTTTTCCTTTTGAAAAAATATGAACATGTTATGATATGCATTTCCCCACATTCTGTATTTCCTTTGATTAAAAGTCTTGAGATGTGTTAAAAATTATACTAACAGAAACTATGCTGTGACATTGTGTGACATCAGCATACAACTGTATTGTTTAAGGTGCTGTGCTATGTCTTCCCATCAACTTAGTGATTTCTGAAAAGAATATCATGCCTGTAGAGTTTACTGTGAAAGTTAGTTATAATAGGAGAGAGTTGGTGAATCTGAATGTGGAAAGCAGAATAGGATGACTTTTGTGCTTGGCTTCTAAGAGGTAGAGGGATCAAGTGTGTGTTTTGGTATTGGACCTGGGTTTTAGCCTTAACTGGTACATAGCATGGCCTTAGGCAAGTCAACTAACTTCTTAATACTCAACTTCTTCCATTGTCAAGTGAGAAAGAAAAATCTTATTAAATTGACCTTACAGTGTTGTGAAGGGCAAGGGGATTAAGAGTATGAATGCTGAAGTAAAGCTGTTCTTTGTGCATAAGTGGTGAGACACGTCTTGCCACCTTGACTAAATGGACCTTTGTTGGCAAAGTAATGTCTCTGTTTTTCAATGTGTTATCTAGGTTGGTCATAACTTTTCTTCTAAGGAGTAAGTGTCTTTTAATTTCATGGCTTCAGTCACCATCCGCAGTGATTCTGGAGCCCCCCAAAGATAAAAGTTAGACACTGTTTCCCCATCTATTTCCCATGAAGTGATGGGACAAGATGCCATGATCTTCGTTTTCTGAATGTTGAGCTTTAGGCCAACTTTTCAACTTAGCGGGACCAAAAAATGGGCCTTTGGATTTCATTAGATGAACACTGAAAAGCTGTCAAAGGGGTGTTAGGCAGGTAGGATGACGAGGGGAAGGGAAATAGGAGAGTAACATGAAAAGATTTGTGATGATATGGTGTTTTATAATCTGCATTGCAGGAAATGGATTAGAGGGGGCTAAGAGTGTAAAGATGAGTAGTGCTATTTGGGACCTAGTGTGTGTCCAACTGAATGAGTGATGGCAGCCAGGACTAGATGTGGAGGTGAAGTATGTGCATGGAAACAAGTAGGTGGGTTCCAAAAATGCTGCTGTGGCTGCTGCTAAGTCACTTCAGTCGTGTCTGACTCTGTGTGACCCCATAGACGGCAGCCCACCAGGCTCCCCCGTCCCTGGGATTCTCCAGGCAAGAACACTGAAGTGGGTTGCCATTTCCTTCTCCAATGCATGAAAGTGAAAAGTGAAAGTGAAGTGGCTCAGTCGTGTGCGACTCTTAGCGACCCCATGGCCTGCAGCCTACCAGGCCCTTCCTTTCATGAGATTTTCCAGATGAGAGTACTGGAGTGGATTGCCATTGCCTTCTCCTCCAAAAATAATCAGGAGATAAACAAAGCAGGACTTGGGCATGGCATTGCTGGGGGTAAGGAAAGGAAGATGCCAAGATTGTGAGTTTTGGTTTTGGATATTTTGAGTATGTGATGACATTGAAAATGCTCAGAGGGAAATGTTCAGTAAGTGGTTAATATTAATATTAGTCATTGTTATAGTAGTAGAAGCATCAGTTCAGTTCAGTTGATCAGTCATGTCCAACTCTGAGACCTTATGGACTGCAGCATGCCAGGCCTTCCTCTCCATCACCAACTCTGGGAGTATACTCAAATTTGTGTCCATTTAATCTGTGATGCCCTCAAACCATCTCATCCTCTGTTGTCCCCTTCTCCCCTGGCCTTCGATCTTTCCCAGCATCAGGGTCTTTTCAAATGAGTCAGTTCTTCT
>SJYC01098537.1:0-19464 GCA_006408675.1 Madoqua kirkii
TTCCTGAAGTATATGCTGTAGAAGTATTTTCTCTGTATCTTTAAATTTAGATAGTTTCTATTACTGTCTTCAAGTTCACTAATCTTTTCTTCTGCTATGTCTAATTTGCCATTAGTCCTATTCAGTATATTTTCATCTCAGACATTGTAGTCTTCATCTCTAAAAGTTTAACTTGAATCTGTTTTATATCTTCCATGTCACTACTTAATTTTTCACATCTCTACTTAACTTTTTGACTATATGGATTACAGTTTCAGTTACTACTTTAATGACTTTATTTGCTAATCCTACCATCTGTTTCATTTATAGGTCTATTTTGATTGATTATTTATCTCATTATGGATCATGTGTTTGTACTTTGTTGTATGCCTAGTACTTTTGGTTTGGATGCCAAACATTGTGAGTTTTATCTTGGAGGGTGCCAGATACATTTATATTTCCAGAGCTTTTTTTCTGAAATGCTGGTAATTATTTTGAAACAGTTTGGTCATTTTGGATGTTTTATGATTTGTTAGTTCAGAGCAATACTCCATCTAGGGGGTGAGTTCAGAGCAATACTCCATCTAGGGGGCTAATTGTTCTCTACTACTTGTGCAAGACTGTGCAAAGGATGCTGTCCTAACATCCTTTGAATTTTTCCGGCGAGACTTGTGGGAATAAACACTTTATTTTCTAATCTTTGGGCTATTTTTCCCTCACCTAGTTTTGGGTTATTACCTTGCATGCATACACTAGTCATTGCTCTGAAGTTGAAGAGAACTCTGTAAAAATTTGCTGTTCTCATTTTATGCAGCTCTTTCTTCTTGAGTTTTATCTCTTGTAGACTGCTGCCTTGGTATCTCTGGACTCTTGGCTTCTCATCTCGTGGAGTCTGCTAGACTCTTATTTGGGTTTCCCTTCCTGCATCATGGCCTGAAAATTCTTTGAAAGCGACAAACTGCAGTAGTTTTTGGTTAATAAATCCACATTAGTCAGCTTACAGTTATAAATTCTTAGAAGAGATTTTATTTTTTTCCATCCACCATTCCTGTTGTGAAGACAGTTTTCCTTTCAGGCCTTTAGTTGGGGCCAGAAGAAGAGACTGTTATTGCTAGTACACCTTTCTGCTAATTCTGTGGGCTTTGGAATCTCAGCTTTGTACTAGGGAAGCCAAATTCTACCATCCCACCACCACTCCTCTTCAATGAAAACTTGAAACTCCTCAAAACCATAAGCACTTTTGAAAAAAAAAATTTTTTTTGCTAAAATGTCTAACATTGTTTGGATATTTCGATGTAATGAATATACTTAATGCCAAATCACACATTTTATATGTTTCTCTGTTAACTTCTTTAATGAACCAGACTACTTGATCAGATAATTTGTTTTATCAGTAATAGCAAGGTAGTTATAGTGTGACCTCTTAGCCAGAAAGATAAAAGTAGGCTTTTTCGATAAAATGAGAAGTCCCAATACTGATAAAATAGGGTTCTTACTGTGTTTTAACAGATTATAATATGATAGTACAGAAAAATAGCCAATGTCAGACATTATACCTCAGTGTTCATTTAGAGTTCATGAATTAGTCACATCTTTATATATCTTCTAGAGGAAGAGTTCACTCTTGAAAATTCAGAAATTAGAGAAGTTATTACATTTCCCCCCCTTTGTTGTCATATTCTAATGTCTCTCCTAAAACCTTATATGCTCCAGTTTTTTAAAATACAGATTTATTATATCATACACCATAGAATTTACATATTTAAATATAAAATTGTTTTTTTTTTGTATATTCAGAGTTGTACACATATCACTGCAGTCAATTTTAGAACATTTCATCATCTAAGACAGAAAGACTATTAAGATACTTCCCATTTTCCACACCTTTTCAATCCTAGGAAACCTCTGATCTACTTTCTGTCTCTGTACATTTCTGGACATTTTATATAAGTGGAATTATACAATATGTGATATTTTGTGGGTGACTTCTTTCATGTAATATTATGTTTCAGAGTTCATCCATATTGTAACATTTGTCAGCACTGTATATTTTTTATTGCCAAATAATATTGCATTATATGGATATGCCACTTCTTATTAATCCATTGGACAGTTGATGGACATTTCATGTTTTTACTCTTTGGCCATTTTGAGTAATTCTTCTGTGATCATTCATGTACAGGTTTTTGATATTTTCATTTCTCTTGGACATGTACCAAGGAGTAGGATTCCTGGGTCACATGTTTAACTTTTTGAGGAACTGTTAGACTGCCTTCCAAAGCATCTGTACCCTTTACAGTGTGTGAGGTTTCCAGTTTCTCCATATTTCTCACCAATAATTGTTATTATCTCTCTTACAGTAATCATAGATGTGTATAAGAGACAGCATTAATTTCTGCTATTTCCTTTCAGCTTTGGGACTTTTGATGTATTGTTTTTTTCTAGTTTTTTTATTTTCTTTTAATGAATATGAATATTTTATTTTCAACTTTCCTTCTTTTCTAAATATACATTCTTATTTATAAATGCCCCTCCAAGTACTGCTTTAGTTAACATGTATCCCACCAGTTTTCATTGCTATATGTTTTTCCTTCCATATTTCTGGTTCTCCTAATTTGTATGTTTAAAGTCTGTTACTTTAGTCCCTACCTTGAACTTTCACATGCCTCATTAATTTATTAAAGCCTAATCAGTATTTTTACCATCTTCCTGATTAATACAAGGACCTTGAAACACTATTAAATTTAATCATCTCTCACACAGCTTATTTGCTATTGTTATAATATATTTTATCTTGTCTTCTTTTTTAAACTCCACAAAGCACTTTTATCATTATTTTATGCCCTATCTGTATAGATTAACCTATATATTTCCAATTTCTCACTCTTTTCCCATCTCTAGTCATCAGTCCAGTATCACTGACCTTTCTTCCACTTGAGGTAAATCCTTTAGCATTTCCTTTGGCTGAGGTTCTGTTCATCACAAACATGACATTTTTGTTTGAAAATATCTTTATTTTTGTCTTCGTTTTTGGAAGATACTTCTGCTCTGAAGGGAAATTTACATTGATAGTTATTTTTTAAGTTTATCTTGTCTTCTTTTTTAAACTCCACAAAGCACTTTTATCATTATTTTATGCCCTATCTGTATAGATTAACCTATATATTTCCAATTTCTCACTCTTTTCCCATCTCTAGTCATCAGTCCAGTATCACTGACCTTTCTTCCACTTGAGGTAAATCCTTTAGCATTTCCTTTGGCTGAGGTTCTGTTCATCACAAACATGACATTTTTGTTTGAAAATATCTTTATTTTTGTCTTCGTTTTTGGAAGATACTTCTGCTCTGAAGGGAAATTTACATTGATAGTTATTTTTTAAGTACATTAAAGATATTCCATTGTCTTCTGGCTTCCATGATTTCTGTTGAGTTAACTGTAAATCTTTTAAGTTCTTAGTTTCCATATTTACTCATTTCTTCAGTTCTTTTTCATACTTCCTTGCCATTTTAAAATAATCTCCTCTTTACCCGTGTTTTCGGTTTCTTTTCACCAGACCTATTTTCCACTTCCTAAATTTCCCATATCTGTAGTTTTTTTAGAAGTCATATTTTTTTTCCTGAGCCTCACAATAACTTCTTTCCTTTTATTTATTTATTTATGTTTTTAAACTCGTTCCTTGTCATTGTATCCGTGAGGGAGTTCCTTAAGATCCAATTACAAAGTGCATTGCCTTAGAGATTTAATTCTTTTCTGTTCAAGTCATGAAACTACATTTTGACATGAAACTACGTTAAACTTTTCTGAGCACCCAGGAAATGTGAATGTGGGCAATAAATCCACATTAGTCAGCTTACAGTTATAAATTCTTAGAAGAGATTTTATTTTTTTCCATCCACCATTCCTGTTGTGAAGACAGTTTTCCTTTCAGGCCTTTAGTTGGGGCCAGAAGAAGAGACTGTTATTGCTAGTACACCTTTCTGCTAATTCTGTGGGCTTTGGAATCTCAGCTTTGTACTAGGGAAGCCAAATTCTACCATCCCACCACCACTCCTCTTCAATGAAAACCTGAAACTCCTCAAAACCATAAGCACTTTTGAAAAAAAAAATTTTTTTTGCTAAAATGTCTAACATTGTTTGGATATTTCGATGTAATGAATATACTTAATGCCAAATCACACATTTTATATGTTTCTCTGTTAACTTCTTTAATGAACCAGACTACTTGATCAGATAATTTGTTTTATCAGTAATAGCAAGGTAGTTATAGTGTGACCTCTTAGCCAGAAAGATAAAAGTAGGCTTTTTCGATAAAATGAGAAGTCCCAATACTGATAAAATAGGGTTCTTACTGTGTTTTAACAGATTATAATATGATAGTACAGAAAAATAGCCAATGTCAGACATTATACCTCAGTGTTCATTTAGAGTTCATGAATTAGTCACATCTTTATATATCTTCTAGAGGAAGAGTTCACTCTTGAAAATTCAGAAATTAGAGAAGTTATTACATTTCCCCCCCTTTGTTGTCATATTCTAATGTCTCTCCTAAAACCTTATATGCTCCAGTTTTTTAAAATACAGATTTATTATATCATACACCATAGAATTTACATATTTAAATATAAAATTGTTTTTTTTTTGTATATTCAGAGTTGTACACATATCACTGCAGTCAATTTTAGAACATTTCATCATCTAAGACAGAAAGACTATTAAGATACTTCCCATTTTCCACACCTTTTCAATCCTAGGAAACCTCTGATCTACTTTCTGTCTCTGTACATTTCTGGACATTTTATATAAGTGGAATTATACAATATGTGATATTTTGTGGGTGACTTCTTTCATGTAATATTATGTTTCAGAGTTCATCCATATTGTAACATTTGTCAGCACTGTATATTTTTTATTGCCAAATAATATTGCATTATATGGATATGCCACTTCTTATTAATCCATTGGACAGTTGATGGACATTTCATGTTTTTACTCTTTGGCCATTTTGAGTAATTCTTCTGTGATCATTCATGTACAGGTTTTTGATATTTTCATTTCTCTTGGACATGTACCAAGGAGTAGGATTCCTGGGTCACATGTTTAACTTTTTGAGGAACTGTTAGACTGCCTTCCAAAGCATCTGTACCCTTTACAGTGTGTGAGGTTTCCAGTTTCTCCATATTTCTCACCAATAATTGTTATTATCTCTCTTACAGTAATCATCTTAGTAGGCATGAACTGGTATCCTATTTTGGTTTTTTATTTACATTTCTTGAATGCATAATGATGTTGAGCATCTTTTATTTGCTTATTATTCATTTGTATGTCTTCACTGGAGAAATTATCCTTTGTCCATTTTTAGTTGGGCTATTTTATCCTTTTTTTTATTATATGTGTTCTTCCATTTTCTAGTTATAGATCTCTTACTAGATACATGATTTTGAAAAAATTTTCTCCCATTCTGTCGTTGGCTTTTCACTTGATGATGTCCTTTAAAAGCACAAAAAGCTTTAGTTTTGCTGATGTCCACTTCATCATTTTTTCTTTTGTCACTGTGCTTTTGGTGCCATATCTAAAACACATTGCCTAATGCAAAATCACAAGACTTCTATCTTTTTATCTAATTTAATTTTTTATTTAAGAAAATTTAAAGCAGTGCCCACAAAAAAATTTTTGTTTTGGAAACATTTATGTTTGGAATATTGTCATTTCCTTATTTAGTATGTGCATATATTTATTATTGATACTGTTTGTTAAGTGCTGTGTTCTGATATTTTTTGTGTTTATAGGTGATATTCATAATTTTAATTTAAAGGCTATATAACATAGGCAGCTTATTTCCCAGCTATGTAATACAACTTCTTTATAGTCCTTTATTTTTATATAGAACTCCAGTTAACACTGACAGACATGTAACGTTTGCTTCTGTTGAATTATCTTCCGCGTATAACTCTTTAGGCATGGAATTATGGGATTAAAGGATGTAAACATATTTATAGCTCTTATATGACATCATATTGCCTCTAGAAAGCATTAAACTGTGCTTTTGTTTGCTGCTAAGTCACTTCAGTCGTGTCCGACTCTGTGTGACCCCATAGATGGCAGCCCATCAGGCTCCCCGTCCCTGGGATTCTCCAGGCAAGAACACTGGAGTGGTTTGCCATTTCCTTCTCCAGTGCATGAAAGTGAAAAGTGAAAGTGAAGTCGCTCAATCGTGTCCGACTCTTAGCGACCTCATGGACTGCAGCCTACCATGCTCCTCCATCCATGAGATTTTCCAGGCAAGAGTACTGGAGTGGGTTGCCATTGTGCTTTTGTTTAGTAAACAGTTAAAATTTTTTTCCATTTATTTTGAAGTTGATGGACTTGTGATTTCAATTTTACTTTTGAGTGGCAATGTCAGTGATAATCCTCCATCCATAAAGCTCAGTATCAAGTTGTATGTGTATTTCTTCATCTGAAAAATAAAAGAAAAAAATAGAAGTACATCTAAACTGGAAAGCCTTGTTGTCAGAAGATAAAAATGACATACTTAAAATTCACTATTTTATGGTATCCTTTATTTTAAATAGTAATAATATAATTTGTTAAATTTTTTTAGGCTTCGGGAGCAGGAAAGAAAAGAAGCAGAAGAAGCTAGTCAAAAGGAAATAGAAGAATGGGAAAGAAAACTTCTAGCTCAAGCAGCTCCAACTTGTATGGAGACCATGTGGGAAATTCCAGCTATTGGGCATTTCCTTTGTTTAGCCCAGCAAATTTTAAATTTGCCAGAAATAGTCTTTTACGAATTGGAACGTTGTCTTCTGATGCCTCAGTGTAACGCTTTTCTATCTAAAATAATGACTTCTCTATTAAGTCCTCCCCATCGCAGACCTACCTTACATCGAAGACCTACTTTGCCTTATAGGACCTGGGAAGCAGCACTGAGACAGAAAGTGCAGCAGTGGTACACAGCTGTAGGGCAGACAGAAAATCCTGACAACTGTGCTGAAAAACTTGGGTTGTGTCCTCAGTTTTTTAAAGTTCTTGGAGAAGTTAATCCATTGGAAGAAAAACCTTTTCATGAGCTACCTTTCTACCAAAAAGTGTGGATACTTAAGGGTCTTTGTGACTTTGTGTATGAAACACAAAAGGAAGTTCAAGATGCTGTACTTGGGCAACCTATCCATGAATGCAGGGAAGTTATTCTTGGTTATGATTATTTGGAGAATGCTTATGTACATTTTCCACAGTTCTGTGGTGCAGATGTACGGATTTACAAACAAGACCTTTTCAGGCCCCAGAATTTCCAGTTCCTCCCATTAAAATACAAAGAGTACCTCGGATTAAACTGGAGAAATTGAAGTGTGACTATGTGAGTACAAGTAATGGAGAGCATAGGTGTAGTAGAGAAGGCCTGCCCACTGCCTTCAGAAAAGAGCAGGAAATTAATTTCGATCCAACCTGCTGCCCTGCTAAAACGAACTTAGATAATCATGACATCTCTGTTGAAACGGAAGTGAAGTCTAACTGTGAAATTAGAATTCGCAGGCCCTGTGAAATGAATATAACTGATTTTTGTAAAGAAAATTTAGAGAAACCAGGAAGTCCAGGGGAGGTTACTAGCTTTGGAGAGCCTCTCAGTCCAGGTGAAATAAGGTTTATAGGAAATCAGGAAAAATATGGTGAAGCTTCCAGAGTAAAGCTTGAACCCAGTCCGTTAAAAGAAAATGCTCTGAAATCTTGCCAGATACATGTAAATGGAAGCCACAGTGATCATCCAGACATTAACTGCCACAAAGTTGTAAGGGATATTCTATTAGAACAGTCACTGCAGAGCCACAAGAAACTCAAACTAACTAAAATGAGGGCAAAAAAGAAGAAAAAGAAAAAAAAGAAATTGAAAGATATTTTGAATGAAAACTTACAGAGAAAGCGCGAAAGTCTTCATTCCCTTGCATTCAAGTCTTACAAACCTGAGATCCAAAATAAGTTACTGATCATCAAAAAGAAAGCAAAACACAAGAAGCACAAATCTGGTAAGCTGACACAAATGGGCAACGATTACATTTTAGCATACTTCAAGTAGTTCTTTCAATTAGGCATCATGGAAGCCTCTGATTGACAAAATGAAATATATTTGTGTGTGTGTGTGTGTGTGTGAATGTCAAGTTTTATATTAGTCTCCATAATTAAAACCCAGAGTAGAAGAGGTTTTACATACTAGCAACAACAAAATACCGATGTAATACATTTGAATTTAATTCTCAGTTGAAAATCTTTGAACATTCTCTGGACCAGTTTCTCCATAAGTGATCCTTGCCATCCTTTTTAAGAAGTGTTTTTTTTCCCCCAGTTTAAGGGCAGTCCCGTGCAATGGACAAAGCACTGATGTCAGTAGCTAGCATTCCTAGAACTAAAGATCATAGCAATTAGCTTCTTAAACCAAGGCAAATTAGATTATCTTTCTGGGTCCTAGTTTTTTCCCACATTATATATTTTTAGCACTCTGGAAAGCTCTCTTAGTATATAATTTCATATCCAGAAAAAAGTGTTGTCTATAAGGAAAAAATTACATCAACTTAGTAACTTATGGGCTTCCCTGGTGGCTCAGATAGTAAAGCGTCTGCCTTCAATGCTGGAGACCCCGGTTTGATCTCTGGGTCAGGAAGAGCCCCTGGAGAAGGAAATGGCAACCCACTCCAGTACTCTTGCCTAGGAAATTCCACAGACAGAGGAGCCTGGTAGGCTACAGTCCATCGTGTTGCAAAGAGTCGGACACGACTGAGCAACTACTTTACTTTTATAACTTATGAAGCTTATTTGTTTTAAGGATTTTTAAGTTTGTCTTACACCAAATTTAAGTACTCACTGTATTTGTCACAAGCCTGTTAGAACGTTAACAACAAGAAAATCTTACGAATAGTTTTCGTGAGTGATTGCTCTGCATTTTAAGTTACTCAGGTGCTTTTGCTTTTCCTGTTTTTTGCCATTTAATCAGTTTCTGTCTCAGTTACCAATAGGATGGGTGAGTTAAAAGCTTCTTTTAATTAACCGTAAGAAAATGTTGCCTGATTGGGAAAAGCTTGAATGTTTTACTGAAACCAGTTGTGGTTTATCATCATTTGTGGGTTTCAGGTTTTTACTCTTTCCCTCAGTAACAAAGATAATTAAGATTTGACAATAACTTAATGAGTTGGCAAATGAGGGAAGTGAACTTTGTTTAGTTGATATAGTTGCTGTTATACCTTAGTTGTTTAAATTATTAAATACAATTAAATATTTTAAAATGTGTATGTAATATATAATTGATGAATAGTATAAAAGTTACCATCAAGAACAGGGTCAATTTGTTGAACTAAAAATTGCAGAGTGATCCACAATGATCTATATGATAAAAAGGTACAGTTTTTTTTTTTTAAGGTAACTGTCAGCAATAAATTCATTAAATTTTATAAGCAATCCATTAGGCTATATAAATTTATTTTGACCGATTTGCTAAGTTCTCTTTGAAATGTTAGCCTCTAAAATAGTCATATTTTTAAATTTAAAAACTTTTTTCAATTCTAAAGTATGTAGTTTTATTAATACCTTTGTCACCTAAAACCTTTTAAGTATTCATTTATGACCTACTATTCATGTGTTCACATGTAATTATGACTTATTTATGATGGTTTATAGAACAGATACTGATGGTAGCTCCTATACAGACTACCAGTTGCAGAAGAAAAACATTAGCTCCTGAGGATTGAATTAAAAGGAGTTTATATTATAAATACACAGTGTTGCTACATTTTTTAAATGAAAGTTCGGAGTGTGTGTAGGTCAGATATAAAATTTGTGGGAGTTGCATGTCCAGTTCTAGACAAGTATATGAAAAAAAAACTTGAAAGCGAATTCAGTGAGTACTTGTACATGCTCTCAGAGCCTGTGGTTGGGAAGAAAAGGCTTTCAGCATGAAGTAGAAGAAAATAATGCACTTGCCTATATACTTTCTCTTTTTTTCTTTAGAGCAAATTTTAGAAAGTCAGTTTTCTATGACAGAAATACTAGGATCTGGCTAATATACTTTTCCTCTCCCTTGTTAGTACTGAGTAAGCATAGACCAATTATTTTTCTTCATTGGACACTAAGCTTCTTACTATCATAAACTTAGTATCACTAGACTTCTTACTATCGTAATACTATCACATTATATAAAATGATATAACAACAAAACATTTGTTTTACATCATTCTGTATACTTGTCTTTCGATACTTTGCCCTGAGCTTTTTTTTTTTTTTTTTTTTATTTTTGGGCATATCCTAATCCAGTGTTTTCTTTCTTACTCTTTAAAAGTGAGCCTCATGGTCATAGGTTTGGGAACTATTCCTCTTATAGATTCACATTTTGCATTAATACAGGTCCACAATGCAGCTTACAAAACTTTGTACCAGATATTTCAGAAATTTTCAGATTTTAAAAGGGTATGCTGCTGCATGTAATGTTTATTAAATAACATCCCCAGTGGACCTTAGGGCAACCCTGTAATCAAATGTATGATTTCTACAGGAAAATGTACGGATAGTCTAAATGAGATGAAGACTATAAAGAACCTCATAACATTTTATCATGTTTTGATATAAGTTGTTTTTAAAATTTTAGTTTTCAGAAACTTTAGGACTTCAGAATTACACGTATACGATTCTAAGCTAGTGTATTAAGGACTCTAGAAAATCTTGAAGAAAATTGTTTAGTTTTGTTTAACCTAGTATTTTTCAAGTTTACTTGAATACAGAATTGCCAGGGTCCAGCCTCGGTGGATCCAGGGAATTAGAAGCAGGGACAGAGTCAGCGAGGAAAAACTTACTTATTTAGAAACATAAAGAGAGATTAGGAAAGAATAGTGTAGCAGAAAATTTAAAGGAGAAAAGAGGCTGTATTCCTTTGTTTACACAGAAAGCCAATAAAGCCCCGAGACAAGGAACCATCTACGTTAGGCCACAGGCGCTCGCTTGAATAGTGGAGAGTGCCCCGCCTTGGGCTACCTCTCTCGTGGGTCTTAGAAGCCCGGGCAAATAAGTAGACACAGATAGCCTCTATGCCCCAGATGGGAATCAGCCAGAAAATGGAGTAAGAAAGAAAAGAAGACACAGGGGAACCAGTCTTTCCAGTGACTGGTCCATCCTTTATTGTCCAGAAAAGCTTTTTATACTTTTGGTTGTACATAGAAATCAATGGATAATACAAAATTATGCAGTGTCAGCAGCCCTAACTCTTACCGAGACCAGGCTTTCTCTCTGCATGCCTAGCTGTATACACAAGTCTTAGGTGATTTACATCATCATCTGGCCAGGAGGCCTATTAGCATTTTACAGCCCTTTTCTGATAAGGGTCCGTCAACCAGAAAACTTGTTTGCCTTAAAAGTGTTGTTCTTTCCAAAGTCTGGTGCCACTCTCAGAAAGCACTAAATAAAGTTACATTCTTACATAGCAAGGACACAACAATTTATAACAAGGAAAGAGGAGTACAGTGATTTATAACAAAGAGAAAGTTCACTAACTCAAAAGTTTAGTGTTGCTAACATCAAAACTACTATATTCCTTTTTCTGTATCCCAGTTACATTGATTAATATCCTCCAGGTGCCTAAAAGATAAAGAATATGGAGGCCTAACAGCAGTCACTGGCTCAACAGTGAAGCCTATCACCAATATAATTTTTAGCTCTTTAGAAAAGGCTCTATATCTTAAGATGTTTTAAGCTTCGTGCCTCTCGTGGTTAGGGCTGTAAACAATCACAAGTTGTAAAAGTCTCTAACTGTCGGGCAAGTTAGAGAGCCATCTGAGGGATTTGAGCTAAGACACTCCTTTCATATGCAGGAGACCAGTTGGAGCTCTAAGTTAACTTTTTCCAGAGAAAGTTGGTCAGGGATAGCCCCCTGTAATGTCAGAAGAGTATAGTATAGCAGACAGTGAACAGATTCTGGTTTTGGGGAAGATGCTCAGGCAGAGGACCCCTTGAGACCTGACTCACCTTGCCCCGTCAGGTCTCTCCGCATGACCTTGTCATGGGTGGGATCTCCTGTGCTGGCTCCCGGCACAGAACTTTTTTTTGAGTAATAATATTCTGTAGAACAGCAGTCCCCAAGCTTTTTTGGCACCAGGGAAGACACTTTTTCCATGGACGGGGGCGGGAGTGGCTGGGGAGGATGATGGGTCACGTAGTAATGGCAGGGCGGGCAGTGGCAAAGGAAGCTTTGCTCACTTGCCACTCACTGTACAGCCGAATTCCTACCAAGCCGAGACCCAGTACCAGTCCCTGCATCAGTTGCAATCTGAGGCCCAGGGGTTGGGGACCCTTGCTGTAGAATATGCTTTGGGATAAGCTATTCATCCATGGCTGATTTATGAACCTCTACTTAGGGTGGACTAATTGTGGCTAGTCTGGATTTATGTAGTCAACCTGGTCCATTTTCTGTTGATTACACGTACCTTAAATTTTGGTGGACTCTTCAGGTCAGTAAAACCTTCTTATTGTAAGAGCAGATGAGTTTTAGTAGAAGGCACAAAGACAAATTGGGTGAAAATGATTTGCTAATTTAAGTACACTAAGGCAGTTTTGTGACCCATAAACATTTTAGTCTATTTTCAGAATTAGACTTTTCTTTCTGCTTTTTTAAAATATAATTTTGTTTTTAATTTATGTGTGGCTTTGCTGGGTCTCTGTTGTCGTGCAGGCTTTTCTCTAGTTTCAGCAAGTGGAGGCTACTCTCTAGTGGCAGTGCGCTGACTTCTCATCGCACGGGCTTCTCTAGTTACAGAGTACAGGTGTTAGGCTACATGGGCTCAATAGTTGTGGTGCACAAGCTTAGTTGCTCTGCAATATGTGGAGTCTTCCCGGACCAGGGATTGAATACCTGTGTCTCCTCCACTGACAGGTGGATTGTTTACCACTGAGCCATCAGGGGAGCCCTCTTTCTGCCTTGTAAATTTTGAATTTATTTTCAATTATTTAAACCTGTTCCTTATTCTTAGAAACATAGAATATAAAAACATTGTCATTTTCAAGTTGTGCATACTTACAGCACCAGATACTTCTCCTTTATAATACTTACTTATAAAATTTATTCTTAATAGTTGCATTTATTTCTAGGTTATTTTCATGCTTGTCTCCCTTCATTTCTATAACATCCTTGAGAATAGAAGGATTATTTTTGGTTTTGCTCCCTAATATTTAGTGCAATAACTGACACATTGTGTAAGAATCTGTTGAATGAATAAATGAACACACATAGTATAATTCTCCAAGATATATTAATAACTAAGATTTAACATGTATTTTCATATTTTTTAAAAGCATTTTTATTTTTGAGTAGGATTATACTATACATACCATTTTGCAGTCTGCTTTTTTCTCTACATGACAATTTACCATGAACATCTTTGTGCAATAAATAGATCTCTGTACCATCGTTTTAAATGAGTGCCTAGGATTCTGTTATGTGTATTGTGTAGTTCATTTAACTAGCTTCCTTAATGGACATTTCGGTGGTTTTCAGTAACATACTATTGTAGATTGTATAGAGCAGATAGAGTTGACTGAAATGAGTTATAAATTTTAAAAAGGAGAGGATTTTTTATAAAACCTGGAAAAAATAAATAGAAATGATTCACAATACACTGACTGTTATAAAAAAAAAAAACTTGTGGTATTTTTAAGTTATTTATTTCAACTAGCTTGGTTTGGAAGGTTTTTTCCCTACTTACATGGTCATTATTTTCAACCAAATCATTTTGTGTAGTTCATCTAAACCAACTAAAATAAACAGGACAAGTATTGTTATTTTCTTATTATTGAAGAAATTAAGATCCAAAATTAATAAATAGCCTCATTTAATTATTGTTAAGGATACAATAAAGACCATACAATCAAAAAGGTCAGAGAGGAAAATCAATGATTGTATTCTATAGTGTGGTTTTATAGAGGATGAAGGACTTTGAAGAAGAAGGGGGTTGGGTAGATGAAAGTGGTTAATAAGTGAGCAAAACCATGAAGGTATAAATAAGCAAAGTTTCACTGAGAAAAAGTAGAGTAATTAGAGAAGAACTTAAGGAAAAAGTTGAAAAGTCGACGGTTTAGAAGGCATTTGAATGATGGAAATATGCCATTTGGGGATGAACTCTTTCTGGGTTTGTGGTGCTGTTTTAGATAATTGAATCAGGAATACAGTCTGGGAAATGAGGTTGAAATAAAATATATCAAATGTATAAAAAGTAATAAGTTGCTTATAAGGAATGACTGAGAAAGTAATCTACGATATTTGATTATATTGAATAATCAGATAAACCCAGGCCTGTATTTTTGAAACAGTTGTATAATTCTGTGTTAATATTACTGTAGATACGTGTCTTTATGGAGAAAATTCTAGAGAACCAATTCAAGATGCCAAGATACTAGAGTGAAAGAATTGATTATATTCCATGACCTTTTATTTTAATGCCTTCTACTTACCCCACCCCCCAAAACCCAATACTCTTATAATGCTGACTGTGTACCAGGCACTATTCTAAGCCTTTTAAGTCTCATCTAAGTCTTAGAATAAATAAATAAAAGTAAAATTCCAACTTAAAAAAATATATATTAGCCAAGAATCGACAGTTAGTAAATAAAAATCATATTTAGACTTTCTGTGACTTTACAGTCTAATAGGCACTTGCCAGAATTGCTAATAATACAAATGCCCTTGGGTTTCTAATTTTAACAGTGATCAGTGTCTTAGTATAGTGATCAGTGTCTAAGTATTCATTCACATCAAGATCCCTATGAGATGGAAGTATGTGTGTTGAATAGTTTTTAAACATGAGAATGCTGAATCTAGGAGCATTGAAGTGGAAGTCTGCGTAGTTCAGGGAGCCAAGGAGTGAATACAGGCAGGAATACCAGGTGAAGGTAAAAATGAAGAATAAGAGACTGAGGAAAGAGTTGGATTGGGAATGATAGTCACTTTAATTTTTCTGATGAAGTGTATCTGCTTATTCTTGACTACAATTCTATGCCTGTTATAGTGTACACCTATATTTTTAATTCTATCTTTCCCTGTTAGGCTTCCTTCTAGAGCTGATCTAAGTATAATTTTAAAAAAACTTCATTAGAATATGCTTATATCATTAATTAGGGGGCCATATTTAGGTTTCCTTTTCCATTTTGAGGTGTACGTTGATACTTTTGCCATGTCTATGTTTTAGGCTCAGGAATTGTGTTGAAATTCTTTGTATGTTTTAAATTGACTTTTGACAGTTATATTTTATGAGACCAGGTGACTTAGGCCAGTGGGTGTAAAACTCAGGGTAGAATCAAGTAAGCCCCCTGTGATGGGGGGAGTATGTAACTTGCCCTCTATATAACTTGTTTTTTAGTTGTTTCCAGCTCTGTGACCCTGTAGACTGTGTAGCCTGCCAGGCTTCTCTGTCCATTGATTTCCCAGGCGAGAATATTGGAGTGGGTTGCCCTGGAGCAAAAACAGATTACCAAATAAAGGTTGTGTGGTTCCATTCTCCATTTTAAAAGCAATAATTAATGAACAGTAACAGTTAATTTTTATTGATGAATATAGGAAACTTTGTATTCCTATTGTTCCATTGAGGACAAAGATATTAAGTAATAGTGAATATGAAATCTTATAACCCTAATTAAAGGAATGTTCTAAAACCAGTCAAATACAAATTACATCCCTGCAGAAAGCCTGAAAAAGTTGCAATATTTTACCATAAAAAGAGCACAGCTTTGAAGTGAAACATATCTAGTACAAATGTGTGCTTCAGTGCATGTTAGTTGTGAGTTCTCTGTTAATTTCTTTACTTGATTATAGCCTGTTTATTGCTCTGTGAAATGAGCTAATACTTATCTTGCTGTAGTTTCACAAAAATTAAAGGAATAGTGAATGCATGGTACCTAGCATGGTACCTGGCACATGGTAAGAATCAATAAATGGTAACTATGATTTTTAAGAGGTTAGAATTACATAATGGAAAAAGCATGAACTTTGGAGTTAAGAGGCCCTGACTGTGGAGATTACTTATTATAGTGTAACACTTAAGTTAAAAAGCTTTTGATCTTCATTTATCCCACATTAAAATGGAGGTTTTGCCTACCTTGGAAGGTTTCTTTGAGAATTAACTGAGATAATTTATATGTCACCTTACTAAGTGTCTGACACATAGTAAGTGCTCAATAAATGTTAGTTTCCTTACTACCATTCCTAGGTCATGTTGTGAAACTCTGGTAAATTGTGTCAATTATTTACATTCTTTGCCGGTGTTTTCCTCATTATAAAGTAGACTCAGAATTGTAAACAGTTACCTGCCTCTCTTTCCCTATCCCCAGACTGAACATTTCTGAGGAAGAGTAGGATTCTTATATTTAAGGATCTTAATTTGTATGCAAAATGAATAATGGGATTTTTGTTGTCAGTAATTCCCAATCTAGTAAGGAAGAAAAACATGTAAACAGTAATTGTAACACTGTATGGTAAGTGTTACGTTAATTGATATATGTACAAAGTTGAGTGGTAACATAGAGAACATCAGAACAAGAATAATTAAAATGGAGTAAGTTAATAAATTGAAGAAGGTTGAAAAATAATTAACATTTTGTTTAAACTCTTATCACAACGTATCTAAGGCAGATGAGAACCACGAACATGTGTTGATGATTTACCCTGTGCCTATTAGTAGTCTAAGCTCTAAGCATGCTTTAACTTGTATAATTCTCACAAAGTTGGTAATATTATTCCTGTTTTAGTGAAGCTGCACAAGGAAATAAAATAATTTGCTCAAGGTCTTGCAGCTTGTAAGTGGTTAGAGCTGAAATTCCAATCCAGGTAGTTTAGTTCCAAAACTCCCAATACTAATTCCAGTTTCTTAATAACATTTAAGTTATCCAGATGACATGATGAAAGGAGGTTCCCAGTAACCACCTCAGCTGCTTAATTTATTCGAGTAGAGTGGTTGTTAGGTTAATTGAGAATTTATTACATAAGTTTAGTGTCTCTCTGGCAATAATATCAAATTGATTGGAAATATCAAAAATGTCCTCCGTTGTGCTTGTAAATAAGTAAATACAAAATCAAATTACTTTTAAAAAGCTAGTTAGAGACGTTCTGAGGGGTGAGGAATAGGAATAAGGAAGGATTTCATTTCCTTCAAACTGTCTTAAGTCAGCAAGCAATTAAATCTTTTCCTGTAAACTTGTGGTAATAGTAAAGGTAGCATGTCTCAGGGGAGAGACATTTCGGTGTTCAGATCCATCAGTCCACTTGAGAGTTACCTATTGCACCCAGTTAGAAATGAGTTATTAGCTGTATTATATAGTAAGATAGTGCTCAGTCATGTCCAGCTCTCTGTGGTCCCCATGGACTGTAGCCTGCCAGACTCCTCTGTCCATGAGATTTTCAAGGCAAGAATACTGGAGGGAGTGGATTTCCATTTCCTATTCCAGTGGATCTTCTGGACCCAGGGATTGAACCCACATCCCTTACATCTCCTGCATTGCCAGGTGGATTCTTTCGCAGTAGCACCACCTGGGAATCACTTCTCGTATATTGCTAAAGCAGCTCATCCACTTACCTATTTTTTTATAAATTTAGTTCTAATATTTGTACTGTGTGAGCACATAAGCAAATAAGAGTAATGAGAAAGGAAAATATGTGTTAGGTTCTTAAATTTAATTAAAAGCAAAAGTCAGTAGTAGGTTGTTACCTATTAGAACAAAACACTAAAACCCTTGTGCATCTCAGCAGTTGAAAATTTGCAGTAGTTCAAGTGTGGTATACTTGGATTCTATTGAGTCAAAGTTAGAAATGATTCAAATTACAGTTCTGTGATCTGATTTTACAAATACAAAAGAAAATACAACTATATTGTAAACTAGAATATGTTTATGACTTGAATAAAATGCTGCAATCAAATTGATTGTTTTCATGCAAAATCATATCAAGAAAACATTTAGAAAAGAACAATAGGAATTATTTAGTATAGCAATTTTCTCTTTTGAGAAAATAGTAGTTTTTAAGCTGATCTTAGCATACAAATGATTATGAGCTAAAATTAATTTTTTATTCCCTTACATTGTAAACTTTTGGAGGGCAGGGTTTCCATTTTATAATTCTTTGTTGTCCCCATAAATTGTACTGTATCTCCTGTTTGTTAAATAATTTATTAATTGATTTTGCCAATTACAAATGGGGGAAAACATTTACTTAATATGTTCCTTAAAATAAGATAGAGGCTGTATGCATGCAAGTATTTCTTCAGTCTGCTTAAATACATATTGTAAATTATATATACTTTATGCTATAAACTGAAATATGGATTTATTTTTCCCTGTGGTTTCTGATTGCACAAATGATGAGGTGCACTTTAAAGGGAAATGTTTACCTTGTTTTAAAACTGGTTATTGAGTACTGCCAATAGCAGCCCATTAGGAGAGTGCAGAGCTAAAGGATAGAAGGAAAATCTTGTTTCCTAAGCTACTGAGAGGATTTTCACGTTAGGTTGAATAAAGACCATAGTCTTCAGAATATAGTTCTGTACAAGTTCCTAACCAGAAGTCATTGTTAAAGGTAAGGTTTTTTTTCCCTTATGTAACCTCATTTTAAGTTGTGAGTTATATTTTAACTAAACAGTAGTAATACGACTTTTTATTTTCCAAATCTTTTTGTAATTAATTCTGGTACCGTGCAACACATTAGAGATTATAATAGTTTGGCTGTTAAGAAAACACCATTTGTTAATATGTCTGTTATGGGTAGTTACAGTTTAATGTTTGCTTTTGCTGGGGCTTGTTTGGATTCATTATTTTTATTTGACTCACGAGAAGCCATCTGTTAGTTATAATTTAACTTTCAAGGTTCTGTGTAATTTGCCTTTTGTTAATGAAATGCTACAAACAGCATTATGAAGCTTTTCTCTTTTAATCTTGAAAGGAAAAAAATCCATATCTAAAAAAGCAATCACAAAGAAGAGGAAAGCTGTCACAAAGTCACCTACTGTACCAGAATTTCAGGTAAATGTTTCAATTTTGTCTCAAAGTTTTTCAGTTTAATTTTTTATATCTGTGTTTACATTGTTCCTCAAGAGACTAGCCAAGTTCCGCCATAACACACAACACTTCAATGAAATATTTCCAACTATGACTTTTTTCCTGCAAGTACAGACATAGCAATGATTTAATCTGCTAGTATTTCAGAAATTTTTACCTCTCTTTTTGTCTTGATATTTAAAAAATCTGTGGTTTGTTTATGCTATGCTATCTTATAGAAGTGGTTTAATAGAAATATGTTAAACTGTTAACTACAGTATAGCATATAGTGTATGTGTGTGTTTGTATACATATATACACACACACATATATATATAAATATGTAAATAAAAGTCTTCCAAGAACAAACTCTAATTTGTACGTGCTAATATTGCCTAGGTGATCTATTTTAATTTATTTGGGCACTGTAGAAATGACAGATTGATTAAC